>PITA01006243.1:79247-102084 GCA_004023965.1 Spilogale gracilis
GGATATTCATCCTTTCTGATGGAGGCATAGTATTCCATTGTATATATGGACCACATCTTCTTTATCCATTCATCTGTTGATGGGCACCTTGGCTCTTTCCACAGTTTGGCGATTGTGGCCATTGCTGCGATGAACATTGGGGTACATATGGCCCTTCTTTTCACTACATCTGTATCTTTGGGGTAAATGCCCAGTAGTGTAATTGCAGGGTCATAGGATAGCTCTATTTTTAATTTTTTAAGGAATCTCCACATTGTTTTCCAAAGTGGCTGCACCAGTTTACATTCCCACCAACAGTGTAAGAGGGTTCCCCTTCCTCTGCCGCCTCTCCAACACTTGTTGCTTCCTGACTTGGCCATTCTGACTGGTGTAAGGTAGTATCTCAGTGTGTTTTGATTTGAATTTCCTTAATGGCTAGTGACACTGAATATTTTTTCATGTGTCTGTTAGCCATTTGTATATCTTCTATGGAGAAGTGCCTCTTCATGTCTCTTGCCCATTTTTTGATGTGTTCATCTTCTTTTTGGATGTTGAGTTTGAGTAGTTCTTTATAGATCTTAGATACCAGCCCTTTGTCTGTAGTGTCATTTGCAAATATCTTCTCCCATTCTGTGGGTTGCCTCCTTGTTTTGTTGACTGTTTCCTTTGCTGTACAGAAGCTTTTTATTTTGATGAAGTCCCAGAAGTTCATTTTCGCTTTTGTCTCCTTTGCCTTTGGAGACGTGTCTTGAAAGAAGTTGCTGTGGCCGATGTCGAAGAGGTTACTGCCTATGTTCTTTTCCAGGAGAAAATGCACTTTTTAAAAGTGTTTGGATCATTTGGGTGTATGTGGGCCCTGGCCTTTCTCCCATGATTCAAATGTCATAATACAACTTTATTACAGTAATCTCAGTCATCATCATTTGAAAGTTTTATTTTCCCCTTATGGTAACGTTTCCTTATTTATATTTGTATTTGTGATTAAACTCTTCTGAACTTGTAAACTTTAAAAAACCACTAAACTAAATGTTAATAACCTTTTCCTGAAACATATTAAATGTTAACTCTCCTGAACACTTCATCTCAGTCACATTAAATTGTTTCTTACATAGAAACCAAGCCTGTCTGTGGAACTTAAATTAATGATTAAAAAGACTAAGTAAATTTACACTAGGTTGTGTGCACTGGATTTCCTGGAAATGTTCAAGTATTTTTCTGACAGTGTTAATACAGTAAATAAAAAACTACAACCGCAGTGATTTCCAAGCAAAAGTAATTATCTTTAGGAATATAGAAAAGGCCAGGTACAATGCATATCCTTGATATACTACCAGAAGCAAAAAATCAGTGGGTAATGTAAGCCCTCCGGAATTGGAAACATGTGAACAAATGAAACAGGCAAAAATAAAGTGTTTTGATAAAAATCAATGGTCTTGGGCGCCTGGGTGGCTCAGTGGGTTAAAATCTCTGCCTTCAGCTCAGATCATGATCTCAGGGTCCTGGGATCGAGGCCCGCATCGGGCTCTCTGCTCAGCGTGGAGCCTGCTTCCTCCTCTCTCTCTGCCTGCCTCTCTGCCTATCTGTGGTCTCTCTCTGTCAAATAAATAAATAAAATCTTAAAAAAAAAATCAATGGTCTTACTTATTGCTCATTTAAACCACTTCTTTTTATTTGCCCAGTATATCTGACTGATACTGCCTCTGGCTCCCATCTTATAAAAATGTTCTCCCCACTTCAGAACTTTTGGTTATTTCTCTACCCTTTTGCAAAGATGTTTCCTCTGATACTTTTCACTATTAGGCATAGTCATTCCTCATACTACTTAACTTAATTCATCTTATTTCTTTCATCCTTTGTGACCAGGTTATTTTTCTCTAGATTTGGTAGGGTTTTGTGACATTAGATAAATTATGAGTTATCGACAGAGTCTGCTAATTTTTTCTGAATGTGTGTTTCCCTTTCTTTCATGATGATAAAATTCCTAATTTCTACCTGGACACATTTACCTGGGATAAAGACCATATTCTTAGTCTCCCTGGAAGTATGGCTATGTCACAATGTTTTGGTCAATCAGTGCACAGCAGAAAGGGCATCTGGGAACTTAAAGACCATTGTTACATATACTTGGTCCCCTTTCTTCCCACCCCTACTCTTTCTGTTTCTTTCATCTTGCTTGGATGAACCATAATAGCAAGAAATATACCCTATGGTTGAGAGAGCAGTAGACTGAGCATGGGGCCTGTGGCAGGAGCCTGGGATCCGGAGGTCATTAGAAAGATATCTGCCATCTCAGCCCTGGGTTGCCTACCTCTAGACTTTTATGTGATAGAGAAATAAACTTCTGTTTTGTTTAAGGCACTATGTTTTCATGTCTCTTGCAGTAGCAATAGTAATCTGAAGTGAGGCCTAAGGACAGGCCACTGACCTTATTGTATGGGACAGAACTGTGTGGAAGATACTAGTTCTTTACACCTGTAAAGCCATTGACAGATTTGTGATGTTGAAAATACGCAGGTGACCTTAGGCATATCACATACCCATTATAATGATTTAAGTTTTGGTAAAAATAGTTCTTTCAAATGGAGTGTTTGGTTATATGAAGCAATGTGAGAAACTAAAAATAACCTGTTTAATAATGAATGAATAGAATGGCACCTTAAATAATTTTATTTGTTTATTTATAAAAGATTGTATTTATTCACCAGAGAGAGTGTGCAAGAGAACACAAGCAGGGGGAGGGGCAGACAGAGTGGAAGAAGCAGAGTCCCCACTGAGCAGGGAGCCCAACAAGCAGTGCTCGATACTGGGTCCCAGGACCCTGGGATCAGGACCTGAGCCAAAGGCAGATGCATAACTGACTGAGCCACCCAGGTGCCCACCTTAAACCATATTGCATCAACTTAATGGAATAGCTATTTTTTTCTTTTTAACAGCTTTGTTAAGCTATAATCACATTTAATAGGTATCACATTTAGTATCGCAACAGAATTGTGCGACTACCACCACAATCTGATTTAGAACATTTCTACCACCCCAAAAAGACACCCACTAGTAGTTACTGCCCATGTCCCCCTCACCCTCACCCCCAGCTCTAGGCAACTACTCATCTACTTTCTGTCTCCATAGATTTGCCCATTCTGGACATTTTATATGTACAGAATCATATAACATGCTCTTTGGTGACAGGCTTCTTTCACTTAGCATAATGTATTCAGAGTTCATCCATGTTCTATCATATCAGTACTTCATTTCTTTTTATTGCCGGGTAGCATTCCATTGTTTGGATGATATTACATTTTATTTATCCATTCATCAACGGATGGACACTGAAGTTGTTTCTACTTTTTTGGCTATTATGAATAATGATGCTATGAACATTTCGTGCACAAGTGTTTATGTGAATGTATGTTTCTGTTTCTCTTTGGTATGTAAGAGTGGAATTGCTGGACCACATGGTAACCGTGTTTAACATTTTTTTTTTAAGATTTTATTTATTTGACAGAGAGAAACACAGCCAGAGAGGGAACACAAGCAGGGGGAGTGAGAGAGGGAGAAGCAGGCTTCCTGCCAAGCAGGGAGCCCGATGTGGGACTCGATCCCGGGTCTCCGGGATCATGACCTGAGCCGAAGGCAGTAGCTTAACCAACTGAGCCACCCAGGCGCCCCATGTGTTTAACATTTTTAAGACTGCCAAACTGCTTTCCAAAGTGCCTGCATCATTTACCCACCAGCAATGTATGAAGGTTCCAGTTTGTCCACATCCTCATCAACACTTGTTATTATTATTTTTTTTACTATAGCCATCTGAGTAGGTATGAAGTTGTATCTCATTGTGGTTTTGGTTTGCATTTCCCTTAGGGCTAATGATGTTGAACATTTTTTCACATGCTTATTAGCTGTTTTTATATCTTCTTTGGAGGAATGTTTAACTGTTAGAGGAGGTCATCGAGAGGAGGTGATCACTGATTGACCTGCAACCTGGACCCAGGCAAGTGGAGGCTCCTCATCCCTTCCTGTGTCCCTGAAATGTATGTTCTGCCTACTGTTTCCCACAGTGAGATCCATTTTCAGGGATGCAGACTTGAAATAGCAATATGGTGTTAAGACCATCTGGTTGATATATACACTGAACTCAGTTAAAGCCTCTATATAAAGTTTTAAGATTCTGGTGGTGGGTACAGATATCTACTCATCTTGCAACTGCCCAAGACAAGCCTTGTATGTTTAAGTGCCCTTGGCTATTAAACTGTCACCTACCAATCTGGAGTGGTCTGCCACTTTCTTCACCCTTTCCTTGTCCTCTATGCCTGGGGCCAGTTACAGATTTTACCGCAAATCTTTGCCCATTTTTAGTTTGCTGTTTTTTTTTTTTTACTGAGTTGTAATAGTTTTTAAATTATTCTGGATGTAATTCCCTTGTCACAAATATGACATAGATATTCATAAGTCATATAAATATTTTCTCCCATTCTATGGGTTGTCTTTCACTGCCTTGATGGCATTTTTTTGCAGCACAAGTTTAATTTTGATAAAGTCAGCTTTTATATTTTTCTTTTGGCTTTGTATCTAAGAAGTCTTTTTGTATCTAAGAAGTCTTTGCCTAACCCCAAATCACGAAGACTTAGGCTATGTTTTCTTCTAAGACTTTTTTTTTTAAAGATTTTATTTATCTATTTGTCAGAGAGAGAGAGAGAGAGAAAGAGAGAGACAAAGAGCACAAGCAGGGGACAGGCAGGCAGAAGGAGACGCAGGCTCCCCACTGAGCAAAGAGCCTGATGGAGGACTCAATCCTAGGACCCTGGGATCATGACCTGAGCCAAAGGCAGTCGCTTACCCAATTGAGCCACCCAGGAGCACCATAAACTCATTCTTTTTTATGTGGATATCTAGTATTGCAATACCATTTGTTGAAAAGATTATTCTTTCCCCCACTGAATTGTCTTAGCAGGAATAACCACTGTTCTGATTATGCTTGATGTGTTCTTATGAAAAATTAAACAGCATATAAATAATATAAAAAGTCCCTTAAAATGCCACCTTCAAAGATAATGACTGTTAATACTGTAAATAAGTGGTCTGAAATAATTGATCTCTAAGGGACCTTCCAGACCTAAGAGTCTATAATATTTTACTAGGTACAAATTATTTCCAGAAATACTATTTAGCACAAATTCCTATTTAGTATGAGTGATTCTCTGAAGTACTCAAATGAAAGGCCTAGGGTGCCTGGGTGGTTCAATGGGTTAAGCCTCTGCCTTCGGTTCAGGTCACGATCTCAGGGTCCTGGGATCCAGGCCCGCATTGAGCTCTCTGCTCAGCGGGGAGCCTGTTTCCTCCTCTCTCTCTGCCTGCCTCTTTGCCTACTTGTGATCTCTCTCTCTCTCTGTCAAATAAATAAATAAAATCTTTTTTTAAAAAATGAAAGGCCTAGTGGCCCACTGACATCTATCATCCTGTTACTACTGTATACCAGAAGAACCCACTTGAAGCTATTAACAATTTATTAAAATATATAAACCTTTCCAGAGTACCTTCACTGGTTTTTTTCTGTTGACTTTGCGTGCTGCACTATTGTCAAAGCAAACATGCTCATAAATGGCAGCTGGACTCCTATCTTCTGCTCTAAAGAGGACGTCACATCTCAGTAGCAGTATAAAGGAATGGCTAAGCACACAGAGTCAGACTGTCTTATTTTAATTCCAATATGGCGCCTATCTAGTTGAGTGACCTTACACCACTGACTTAACCTGTTGGTGGTAAATGGGGATCAAAATGCCAAAATCATAGGAAAATTGTGAGGATTGAGCAAGTACTAAATGTAAAGTACTTAGGACAATATCTGGCACTTAGTAAGTGCTCAATGAAAAAGTTATATAGTTTCATTACTATTATTACTAGCATATTCTAGTATTATACTAACATATATATACTAGATATCTAGTATTATTACTAGCATATTTAGTACTTTATAAACTCAACTTGGGGGTACTGGATATGGAGGAATTAAGTAGAGTTAAGAAGCTCTGTATTCTTTCCTGTAATTCACAAAGACCAAATAATTTAGCTCTGATGAGAGGAAAAATAGGCAGAAACAGAATTATAGTGAGAGATTATTAATATATCTCTCAGTAATTCACAGAAAGAAAACCAAATCATTAAGGATACAGATTTAGATATACAAACTAATGAACTTGACCTAATTGATACATACAGAACACCACACCCAACGATTATAATTTTTAATTAAAAAACATGCACAGAATATTTAAATAAATTGACCATGTTCTGGAGAACTATTCGTGCATACAAATTACCCATAAGTGTAGAGCTGAAACATAGCAATTTATTATTACCTCTTAAGGTTCTGTAGATTGGGCTCAGATGGGTAGTTTTCACTTGGGAGTCTCCAATGTGACTGCAGTCAGAAGCAGCTGCACCAAGATGACTAGTCACATGTGCTGGCACCTAGGTGCTCCTTGGCCTTTCCTTCTCTCCTCAAGATATCTCATCCTCTAGGGGAGGGTCTTTCCACAGGGCTTAAGCCTTTCAAGTATGGAGGTCTCAGGGTAGTCACTTCTTACATGGCAGCCATCTTCCAAGAAGTTGGGAGCAAAAGCTGTGAGACTGTTCTTTTCTTGTTTAGTTACAGGGCCTACCTAGATTCCAGGGGATGGAAACTTGTATTTCTCCCCCTTGATGGGGAAGTTGCACAGTCACATAGCAAAAGAGCATGTGGCACCGGAGATACGTTTGTGGCCATCTTTGGAAAATATAATCTGCTACAGACATATACTGGGTCATAGAGTAAGTCTCAACAGATTTCAAAGAACTGAAATATTCAAAGTATGTTCTCTAGCCACAGTGCAACTAGGCAAGAAATCAATAAAAAATAATAACTAGAAAATGCCCATATCTAAATATTAAGAGATAAACTTCTAAAAAGCCCATGCATTAAAAAAATCATGATGGGGGCGCCTGGGTGGCTCAGTTGGTTAAGCAACTGCCTTCGGCTCAGGTCATGATCCCGGAGACCCGGGATCGAGTCCCACATCGGGCTTCCTGCTCGGCGGGAAGCCTGCTTCTCCCACTCTCACTCCCCTTGCTTGTGTTCCCTCTATGGCTGTGTTTCTCTCTGTCAAATAAATAAAACCTTAAAAAAAAATCATGATGGAAATGATAAAATATTTTAAACTAAAGGACAATAAAATAAAAAAGTTGTGGGATGCTGCTAAGGCCACACTTGAGGAAACTGTATAGTCTTAAATAGATACTTGAGATAAGAATAAAGGTTAAAAATCAATGAGCTAATAAGCATCCATTTCAAGAAAGTAGGAAAACTGACCAAAAAAACCTAATAATGCAGATAAGAGAAGAAATTAATGAGATAGAAAACAAATTTATAACAGAAAGGAACAACAAATCAAGAAATTGTTTCTTTGAAAAGACTAATAGAATGGATTTATCTCTGGTAAGTCTGGTTAAGGAAAAGAGAAAGAAGTGCCTGTAATAAATATCAGAAATGAAAAGAGGAATACATCTCAGATCCTAAATTATTTTTTAAAGATTTTATTTATTTATTTGTGAGAGAGAGAAAGAGAGCATGGGGAGGGTAGGCAGAGGGGAAGGGGTGGAGGCAAAGGGAGAGGGAGAAGCAGGCTCCCCGCTGAGCAGGAAACGAGGCTCTATCCCAGGATGCCAGGATCATGACCTGAGCTGAAGGCCGATGCTTAACCCAGGGAACCACTCAGGCACCTCTCAGAGGCTAAATTATTAAAAAATCAAGGTTTTTGATCAGATTCATGCCAATAATTTTGAAGATTTAAATGAACTGTCTAAATTCCTAGGAAATATATCTTCCTAAAACTGATACAAAAAAAAGGAAATCTGGACAGCTCTATAACTATAAAAAATGGACTTATAATAAAAAAGTTTCCTACAGCCCCACAGGTTGCTAGCTTTGTGATCTTAGCAAGTCATGTGACCTATTTCCCTATCTGAGAAATGAAGATAGTAACGTAATGTCATAGGTAGTATTGTTTTTTTTTTAAAAAGATGTATTTATTTGTCTATGAGATGGGGCGTGGGCAGGGAGGGGCAAAGGGAAAGAAAGAATCCCAAGTGGACTGTGCTAAGTGCAAAGCCTGACATAGGGCCCAATGACACGACGACCTCCCCCTGGCCCTCAGATCACCGCATGAGGTGAAACCAAGAGTCTGACACCTAACTGACCATGCTACCCAGATGCCCCTCTCATAGGGAATACTGGAACACCTGTCAAAGAGGGTGCCTGGGTGGCTCAGTGGGCTAAAGCCCCTGCTTTCACCTCGGGTCATGATCTCAGGGTCCTGGGATCGAGGCCCGCATCGGGCTCTTTGCTCAGCAGGGAGCCTGCTTCCTCCTCTCTCTCTGCCTACTTGTGATCTCTCTGTCAAATAAATAAGTAAATCTTCAAAAAAATTAAAAAAAAAAAGGAATACCTGTAAAAGCGCTTTGCACATGGCCTAGCAGTTACCACATGCCCAATGTATACTAGCAATTCTTAGTCTCCTTTACTGCCTTGGGTGTGTGTCACCGAGTACACAGACGTGCTCTTCAGGCACCCTTGTATGCATGCTCTGAAAAGCAGAGCACAGTCTGGTCTCTCTTTTCTCTGAAATAAAAGTGCTTCGAGGCAACAGATGCATCTGAATTTAAAAATAAAACGGGAAGTAAATCAGTCTTCTCTTTAAATCAGATTCTTTCCGCTTTCCTTTTGCACACCTGCTGCAGTGCAGTCTTGGAATGTCTCCTACTGCTGCTGGTACAACCTTTGATGTGTACAGACCTACCTACACACCTCCAGGCGTGAATCCCAACTTCAGTGACTGGGAAAGGCGACCCCAACTTGTAATTCACACTACAACCTAGTCACCTGCTGTTTCTGTTCTGCTTCTATTCCCTCCACTGGGGGCCGATTTCCCAGGCTGGGGTCCGAGTTCGCATGCCGACTGCTCCTGTGATGTCCAGGGCATGCAGTACTGGCTGGAGAGAATATTGTCCATGTCTCCTGTGTCACATAGAGTTCTTCCCAGCTTATTGATCTCATCCTTTCCCTGTCACTCTGGGGCTCTGCTCAAATCGGGTTGTTTAACCTTCTTCGGGGAGTCTACTTTGCTTGATCAGAGGGCTCTTCATTCCTCCAGCCCCTGCCTCTGCTACCAAGAGTGTGTGTCACAAACCCATCTCACTTCCTTTTGGAATTCCCAGCTTTGGAATTCCCACGTGGTAAGCCCTTCTTCTTGGCATTGTCTTCTTCAACAGGAGCACCTTCCAGCACGGGAGCCCTCACCCCTCTCACGGGATCTGCTCCTCCCAGCCCTGTTGTGGTTTCTTCCATCCTGCTCCTATCTTTGCAGTCTGTTTTATTTCCTTGTCCTAACGAGTCTCTTGACCACACCTCCTCTGTATTGTGTTTCTTCCTCATTTGTCAGAGTTTTAAAAGGTGTTTGTTTCCCTCCTCTCATTCCCACAGGTCCAGATCCTATCCTAAAGTCGAGCATCATCTCAAGGATAGGTCTGAAAGAAGCCTCTTTTGTGAGTCCCTCTTCTTGCCCCTCTCCTACCAGACCTCTTTATTCCACATACAGCACTGAGGTTACGCAACCTAAAATTATAATTATTTGCCTATACGTGCCAAAAGCCCCGTACTAGTTAGGGACTTGAGGGTGAGGATATCCCTTACTCATCTGTATAGCTCCCACAGTACCAGCACGATGCCTGGGGCATGCAAGTTGTTCAGGAACTATTTGCTGAACTGAGTCCAGGAGCGGGAGATCCCAGATAACAAAGACAAGTATTTACCCGGTTTCCAGGCTGGGACCAACAGTGCCCTGATTGGCTTCACCGTTGATGAGGAAACAGGCCGTATGGACCGAGGGGTGTCAGGTAAAACAAAGGCTTCTCTAACACACGTCTACCAGTCCTATAAGGAGTCATTCAATTATTCAACAATTATTTACTGATGACTAGGTACTGTAAAAAGAGACGACTAGGAGTAGGACAAATGCCCCTGAGGCCTTTGTAATCCAGGTGGGGAGTCTGAAACACAACAACTGAGGGTAAGACAAAATGAAATAAAATGCTGTATCATAGACCATATTCTCTGAGACCACTAGCCCTTGATTTCAGGAAGGGAAAGAAGAGGCGTACTGGAATAGATAAGGATGGTTCAGAAGTAGGGCAATGTTGTTTTTTCTCGTGGGCGCATAGCATTGGCATGACAATAAGGCCTCTGAACTTCTGGCCCACCCCTCAAATCCCTGTATCTGATGGGAGTGGGAGGTAGAGTGGGAAGGAGGAAGCAAGTCAAGTTCATCTAGACCTGTGGTGTCTAGTGCACAGCCACCCACCAGATGGAGCTAGAGAGCACTTAAAATGTGGCCAGTCTGGGTGCGCCTGGGTGGCTCAGGGAGTCAAAGCATCTGACTCCTGATTTCAGCTCAGGCAGCTCGGGTCAGGATCTCAGGGTTTTCGGATTAAGTCCCATGTTGGTCTCTGCGCTCAGTGTGGAGTCTTCTTGGGATTCTCTCTCTCCTGCCCACACCCCCAACCCTGCTCGTGTGTGCACGCTCTCTCTCTTAAACAAACACATAAATAAATAAAATTGTTTTTAAAAAAATGTGGCCAGTCTGAACCAAGATGTATGTATGTGTAAAAAATGCACTGCAGGGGCGCCTGGGTGGCTCAGTTGGTTGAGCGACTGCCTTCGACTCAAGTCATGATCCCGGAGACCCGGGATTAAGTCCCACATCGGGCTCCCTGCTCGGTGGGAGGCCTGCTTCTCCCTCTCTCACTCCCCCTGCTTGTGTTCCCTCTCTGGCTGTGTTTCTCTCTGTCAAATAAATAAAATCTTAAAAAAAAATGCACTGGATTGTGAAGCAGGACCAAAAAATAGTTTTTACATTGCTTGCATGTTAAAAATAATATTTTGGATATACTGGGTTAAATAAAATATATTATTAAAATTAAATTCACCCATGTCCTTTTACTTTTATCAAATGACTACTGTATAAGGTTAAATTAGATATAGGGCTTGCATCATACTTCTATTGGACACCACTGTTCTAAAGGCTCTTCCTCGGGTTCAGAGAGCCTAGAAAATCTGGAAAACACCTGAAGGAAATGGATTCTTATACTGAATCTGGGCCCAGGCCCATTGGTATTAACCAGCCTTGACCTATATTCAAACTCCCAAGGACTTCCATCACCATCACTTGAGTCTGGGCTGGGCAGTCAGCCCACAGACAGGAAACTTGCTTCTGTCCTGTCTGCATTTCCTTATGACTCAGGCCACGGGGACAGATGTGACAGGGAGCTGGTTTGTTTTCCGTGTTTCTTTCAAGCCGCTTCCTTGAAGACACAAACAGCTCTTAAATAGCAGAGATAAGGGACAGATTCAGCAGCATCTTCCATAATAACAACTAGGTTTTTGATCATTAATCAAGTCAGTATAATTTTTGCCTCGGAGCATACACAACAAATTGTTGACTTATCTTTAAGATGTTAAAAATGATATGTGTTACTAAAACAAACACCCTGAGGGTATGAGAATAACAAAGCCTCGGGGGAGGAGCTCCAGCTACCGTAACACAGTGAAGTCGCCCATCCTGGGCAGCTAGGTTCCCAGCTATCCTACTTGGCCCTACTGTCCTCACCCTTTGTGAGAGATCATAACCCCCTGACTATTGCTCTGACACTGTGCCCAACTGCTGATATCTTTAATGTTCTCTCAGCTCCAAGCCTTGACTCTTGATACTCCCTTTGCCAGTAATATTCTTCTGCCTCCCTATGCCCCACTGTTTCAAGATCCATTTTAAAAATGAGACAGAACTACCACCTGGATTCCTTTTATTTTAATTAAACTCTTGGGTAAAATAAGGATCTGTAGACAAACTCAAGTAAAAGGACTTCATTTTAAGATGGCATGTGGCAATAAGGAAGATAGGCAAACCGTGGAAATCCAAGGTTAGAACTCTTCTGGATCGAAGATGGCACTAGGCATCTCAGTAGCAGAAGTTAATGGGTCTTCACTCAATTGTTTTGCCATTTACGTGACTCAGCTGAACTTTGCTTATTGGGGGAGTTCCCCACTTCTGGCTTCCTTAGACTCCATCCTATAAGAGCACCTGGGTGGCTCAGTTGTTGTTGGCCTTCGGCTCAGGTCATGACCCCAGAGTCCCAGGATCCAGTCCCACATCAGGCTCCCTGCTGGGCAGGAAGCCCGCTTCTCCCTCTCTCACTCCTCCTGCTTGTATTCCCTCTCTAGCTGTGTTTCTCTCTGTCAAATAAATAAATAAAATCTTTAAAAAAAAAATCTATCCAGCTTTTCTTGACCTCCCTACTTTTGCATACCCATAGTTTCCGTTTCCTCAGTAACTGAGCCCTACTCAAGAACTATGCAGCCTTAAAAATAAAACTGCAGTTATCTTACCAGCAAAAATGGGTTTATTTGGGAATAGCAGAGAACTGCAATCCTGGATGCAACATACAGCAAACCATTGGAACGTCCAGACAACAAAAAACCCTTTTTTACAGAGGAAAGGGGGAATTTGGAAGGGCCATTACAAACAAAAAGTCCCCTGGAGTAAACTGGGAGCTCAAATATAGTGGCTTTTCATTGGCTGAAGTTGTGACAGTCTCCCCAGCTAGGATGTTGCCAGGGGAGGAGGAAAATTTTCCTCCTGCTCCGATAGTAGAGAAATACACCGGCAATGTCTGTTTCTACCTGTAGGGTCTGCAATTCACAAGGAGTAGTAGGGTGTGAGAGCGCCCTCTGCTGGCCACTCCACTCCTTTCTAAACAGAGGTTTCCTTTTGTTAAAATGTCACAATTAACAACTTGCTTCTGGCCCCACCTCTCCCTTCTTAACATCTTTTTAGCTTCAGTTCTTGTCCCTAATTGCTTAATTCCCTCTTTATTTCCCATTTCAGGCTCTAGAGAGCAACCTGCGGTTATCTTAACGTTTAGACAGACCTTTCTGCCCTGAACTGCATCATTAGTATCTGATGAGGCTGTGGATCTGGCTAACTTTGGGGGAGCAGGCACCCACACATGGTCTGATCAACTGTGCACCAACAAACACGGCTGCCCAAGTTCTCTCTCAACAAAGGCTGTGAACATCCAGTTATGATTGCCATGTCCAGGACACATTCACTTGGATCATTTTGGTCCTTATTACAAGCCTGCAAATAGATATCATCCTATTTTCTACAGATGAAAAAACTGGGGAACAGAGAGGTTACCCAAGGCAAAACCAGCATGCAACCCTAAATCTGCCATCAGAAATCTCCATGCATCAGTCTCAATGGACATGTTAAGTGAATTCTCGTGAAACAAAACTACAAGGCAGAGAGATGTCAGAAGTAGGACAACATTATTGCTGCTCTCTGTTCCTCCCACAACTGCATAAAGGGGAGGTTTGCCTGGTTTATGAGTGCGTGTTGTGTGAGAGAGACTGTCCTGTGGATTCAAACCAAGGATATTACTTAGAATAAAGCCTGATGCATGAACTCTAAGATGGACCATCTTGTACCACAATCTACTTTAAGGTAAACACAGATGCATCATCCTAACCTGATATAAAAATCCAGATTTATAAAACAAGTCAGTGAAAATACAATTATTTTTCCCCCCGTTGCAATCTTCCCATTTTACTCTGAACCCTAGGTTCTGGAAGTGGTGTGGGAGTAGTTTAAGGGAAACCACTAGGCCTAAGGCTCTTTGGAGTCTTCCTTGTCCCAAAAAAAGGTAGGTAAGGAAGATTCTGCACATATGGGCATAGGGTGGGCTTGGTGGGGCCAACTGAGGATGGGGCCAACTGACTAACACACCTCTCCATGATTAATGAGGAGATGGGAAAAGCTTAGAGTTAGATGAAATACTATATAGGAAGCCTTTAGAATAATGCCTCGCTGTGTTCATTTACTATGGCTGCTGTAATAAATTTCCACAAACTCAGCAGCTTAAAATAACATATATTTGGGAGTGACATTACCAAGATGGCGCAAGAGGAAACCCCTCCATCTCTCCATAAAGATCACCAATTCGACAGTTATCCACAAATAAAGACAGCACTGAAGAGCTCTGGAGTCCACTTAATCAACTTCAGCAATGCAGTTAAACAAAAAGTTTGAGAATAACCACACAAAAAGGGAAGGAAGAACAGCTTTGTTTTGCTGCATCAACCCTTCCCCCCAGCCAGCATTGCTTAGCACCAAAGCAGAACTCCCAAGTTACAAAGAGTTCGCCTTCCCAGAAAAGATAAGAACAGGGTGAGCAACCCGCACTTGATAAGGAGCCTGTTGTTGATGGAGTAGATCCCAGTGGCCTGAGCTGACCATGTCCGTATGACCGCTAGACCTGGTGCCACCAGAGGTTGTTCATGATCCCTAGACTTGCCTTACAAGAAATTCTGAAACAGTTCTTCAAGCTGGAACAAAAGGATGCTAACTAGTAACATACAAACATGTGAAAATAAACAACATAGAGGCACCTGGGGGGCTTAGTCAGTTAAGTGTCTGCCTTAAGCTCAGGTCATGATCTTGGAGTCCTGGATGGAGCCCCACACTGCTGAGCAGGGAGCCTGCTTCTCCCTCTCCTCCCCTCTCATGCTCTCTTGTTATCTCTGTCACTGTCTCTCAAATAACTAAATAAAATCTTTAAAAAGAAAAGAAAAGAAACAACATACTGGTAAAGACAAGCATATAGTCAGATTGAAAATACTCTAATACTGGGAAGAAGGAAAAAAAAAGAAAATACACTAATATTGTAATATAGTGGCATGTTTACTGCTTAACTCTAACACAAAGCTTGAGGAACAAAAGTATTAAAAATAGCTATGACTACAATAACTTATTAACGGATACACAACATAAAAGCTATAAAATAGGAAATATAAAATGTGGTAGCAGGTGGAATAAAAGGGTAGATTTTTTTGTATACAGCTGAAGATGTCAGAGGTTTGAAATAAACAGACTGCAATATCTATAAGACGTTTCAAGTAAGCCTTAGGGTAACCATAAAACAAAAACCTACAGGAGATACAAATAAGACAAAAAGAAGGGAGCAATAGTATATCACTATGGAAAATCATCAATTCACAAAGGAAGACAGCAAGACAGAAAAGAAGGAATAAAGAAACTACAAAACAGCCAGAAAACAATGAACAAGATGGCAATACTAATTCCTTATTTATCAATAGTTACATTAAATGTGAATAGATTAAATGTTCTAATCAAAAGGCACAGAGTGGCTGCATAGATTAAAAAACATGTCTTGGGGCGCCTGGGTGGCTCAGTCAGTTAAGCGGTTGCCTTCAGCTCAGGTAATGATCCCAGGATCCTGGGATCGAGCCCCATATTGGGCTCCCTGCTTGGTGGGGAGTCTGCTTCTCCCTCTCCCTCTGCCTGCTTGTATACTCTCTGTCTTTCTGTCAAATAAATAAATAAAATCTTAAAACAAAACAAAAAAAAATAAAAAAACATGACTCAACTATATGCTGCCTACAAGAGATTCATTTCAGCTTTAGGAACACATATAGACTCAAAATGAAGCATGAGAAAGAGTATTTCATGCAAAGTAGAAATGAAAAGACAGCAAAGATAGCTATATTTACATCAGACAAAATAGACTTTAAGTCAAAAACTGTAACAAGAGACAAAGAACACCATCATATAATCCTAAGAAGGCCAATTCATCAAGAGTATATAAGAATTCTGAATATATACGTACCCAACATTGGAATACCTAAATATACTAAACAAATGCTCAGATCTGAAGGGAGTACTAGACAATAATACAGTGATAACAGGGGACTTCAATACTCCACTTTCAACAATGGATAAATGATCCAGAGGGAACATCAATAAGGAAACATTGGACATGGCTCTTCTTAAGACCAAGTGGACCTAACAGACATACAGAGAACAATTCATTCATCGACAACAGAATACATCTCAAGCACACCTAGAACATTCCCCAAGATAGATCAGAATGACTCTCATAGAATTGATAAATGTTGAGGTGTGCCAAGTATCTTTTCTTTAGAAAAAGAAGAATTTTCTTTAGAAAAAAAAGATTTCATACCATTGAAATCAGAAATTACTAACAGGAGAAAAACTGGAAAGTTCACTAATAATGTGGTGATTGAGCAACACACTCCTGAACAATCATTGGGTCAAAGATGAAATCAAAAGGGAAGTAAAAATATGTATTGAAAGATATTAAAATGGAAACACAATGTATCCAAACTTACAGGATGCAGCAAAAAAAAAACTGTAAGAGGGAAGTTTAAAGCCATAAATGCCTATGTTAAGAAATGGAAAGCTCTCAAATAAATAGTCTAACTTCACATCTCAAGGAACTAGAAGAAGAACAAACTAAACCCAAAGTTATCAGAAGGAAGGAGATAGCAAAAAATCAGGGCAAAAATAAATGAAATAAAGAATGGAAAAACAGTAGAAAAGATCAATAAAAAGGAGCTAGTTTTTTGAAAAGAGAAACAAAACTGGCAAATATTTGACTAGATTTACCAAGAAAAAGAGAGAAGACTCAAATAAATAAAATGATAAACGAAAAAGGAGATATTACAGCTGATACCACAGAAATACAAAGGATAATCAGAGACTTCTATAAACAGAAACACACTAAGAAATTGGACAACCTGGAAGAAATAGATAAATTCTTAGAAACATACAACGTACTAAGTCTGAATCATGAAGAAACAGAAACTCGGAACAGACCAATAACAAGTAAGAAGACTGAATCAGTAATCAAAAACCTCCCTACAAAGGAAACACCTTTGGAATGGATAGATTCACTGGTGAATTCTACCCAACATTTCAAGAACTTATGTCAAAAATTTGAAGAGGAAACACTCTAAAACCCATTTTATGAGGTCTGCATTACCCTGATTCTAAAGCTAGATAAGAACAGTACACCAGGGGCACCTGGTGGCTCAGTTGATTAGGCATCTGCCTTCAGCTCCGGTCATGTCCTGGGATCGAGCCCCACACCCAGCTCCCTGCTCAACAGGAAGCCTGCTTCTCCCTCTCCCACTCCCCCTGCTTGTGTTCCCTCTCTAGCTGTGTTTCTTTCTGTCAAATAAATAAAATCTTAAAAAACAAAAGAACAGGGGCACCTGGGTGGCTCAGTTGGTTGAGCGACTGCCTTCGGCTCAGGTCATGATCCTGGAGACCTGGGATCGAGCCCCACATCAGGCTTTCTGCTCGGCGGAAAGCCTGCTTCTCCCTCTCTCACTCCCCCTGCTTGCATTCCCTCTCTGCCTGTGTTTCTCTATGTCAAATAAATAAAATCTTTAAAAATAATAATAATAAAAATAAATAAAATAAAATAAAAAAACAAAACAAAAGAACATTACACAAAATGAGAATGCACTTACCTTAATGAGCACTGAGTAATATACGGAATTGATGAATCACTGTATTGTACACCTGAAACTAATGCAATACTTATGTTAACTACACTGGAATTAAAATTTTAAATAAAAAAAAGTTTTTAAAAATCCTTAAAAAAACCACACTGTATGAAATGAAAACTACAGACTAGAGAGCAACAAGACGAGAGAGGAGCAGACCTAAATTTTATCGAGTCCCAGGAGTTCAGCTAGTTATCAAACCATTCTGAACACCTACAAGCACAACAGGAGATTGAAGAGAAGAAAGCAGCAATTTCAGGAACAGAAAAGCGACCACTTTCTGGAAGGTAGGACATATGGAGAAGTGAATCCGAGGCGACATTTGGGAAGACAGGCTGTGGGGGGAGGGACCGGCTCCCAGCCAGCAGTAAAAGCAGCAGAGCACAAAATTGGAACTTTTAGAAGTCTGCTCCACTGCGGGAAGTCGCCCCAGAGGCTAAGCAGCGGGTGGAGCCATCACAGGAACAGTGTGGTCTCAGGACTGGCAGGGTAACAGAAAGACCCGGGGTGCCCGAGTGTAGCAAAGTTCCCAGGTATCAGAGCAGGGAAGCCGGATGCAGAGACGGAGCCGAAGAGGGGGCTCTCAGCTTGGGGTTACCTTAAACCATAATCCAAGGCGCAGTCAGGCCACTGCTCTTCGAGCAGGGACCCCACAGGTGGCAGATCCAGGGAGACCCCCTCCTTCCTCCACCAGGAGGGTCGGCGTGGGAGTGCATCAATCTGCTGGGTTTGGAGAAACCAAAGGGGGCCAAGCGCCAGAGATAGAGCACGGAGTGTGGTCGGAGACCAGGGAGACAGAAGTGATTGACTACTTTTCTCTGACTGCACTGAGGAGAGGGGCCCGAGCTCTCAGCTGCTCCGGGACCAAAGACTAGGAGGCCACCTTCTTCATTCCCATCCTCCAAAACTGTACAGAAAGTGTCGAGGGAACAAAAGCTCCAAGAGTGAACCTGAGCAGATTGCTTAGCCTGGCCCCTCACAAGGGCGGGGCAGTTCTGCCTCCGGCAAAGACATTGATAATCAATACAACAGGCCTCTCCCCCAGAAGATCAGCGAGAACATCCAGCCAAGACCAAGTCACCAATCAATGAGAACTGCGGAACTCCAGAGCTAGAGGAATACACCACATAGAATTCATGGCTTTCCCACCATGATTATTTAGTCTTTCAAAGTTAAATTTTTAATTTTTTTTTGTATTCTATTTTTAAAATTTTTTCCTCTTTCCTATTTTAACTTTTTTAACTATTATATCTTATCAATACTGTTTAAAAAAAAAACCTCTTTTAATTTTCATTATTATATTCTATCCCTTTATTGTATTTAACCATATTTTTTGTATAGATAGGTTTTTTTCTTTCTTTAAAATTTTGGGATACAGTTTCTTCTAACATATCAAAATATACCCTAAATCTAGTGCATGGCTTTGTTCTACTCTCCAGTCTGATCACATTCTTTCCTTTTTTTTTTTTTAACCAACTTCTTATCAATTCCTTTTTTCGAATCTTTTTTAATTTTCATCTTTACAGTCATATTCCACCCCTTTATTGTATTTACCTTATTTTTGTACACATGTATAAGTTTTTCTTTCTTTAAAATTTTGGGAGGCAGTTTCTTCTAACAGACCAAAACACCCAAAATCAAGTGTGTGGCTCTGTTCTAGTCACCAGTCTATACATTTTTTTTCCTTTCTTCCCCCCTGGTTGTGGATCTCCTCAATTTTTCTAGTGTATATTTTTGGTGGGGTATTGCTATCCTTTTAGCATTTTGTTCTCTAATTCATCTATTTTTATCTTGATAAAATGACAAGGCAGAAAAATTCACCTCAAAAAAGAAGAAGAAGAAGAAGAAGAAGAAGAAGAAGAAGAAGAACAAAGAGAAAGTACTGATGGCTAGGTTCCTAATCAATATGGACATTAGTAACATGTCAGAACTAGTGTTCAGAATGACAATTATCAAGGTGCTAGCTGGGCTCAAGAAAAGCATGGAAGATACTAGAGAATCCCTTTCTGGAGAAATAAAATCCCTTTCTGGAGAAATAAAAGAACTAAAATCTAACCAATTCGAAATTTTAAAAAAGCTATTAATGAGGTGAAATTAAAAATGGAGGCTTACTGCTAGGATAAATAAGCCAGAAGAAACAATTAAGGATATAGAAGACCAAATGATGGAGACTAAAGAAAACTGAGAAAGAGAGAAATAAACAACTACTGGACCATGAGGGGAGAATTTGAGAGATAAGTGATACCATAAGACAAAACAACATTAGAATAATTGGGATTTCAGAAGAAGAAGCGGGGGAGGGCAGAAGGTATACTGGAGCAAAGTATAGTGGAGAATTTCCCTAATTTGGTGAAAGGAACAAGCATCAAAAATACAGGAGGCACAGAAAACCCCCCTCAAATCAATAAAAATAAGTCAACACCCCATCATCTAATAGTAAAACCTACTAAGTCCCAGTGACAAAGAGAAAAATCCTGAAAGTAGCTCAGAAGAGATTTGTGACATACAGTAGAAGACATATTAGATGGGTAGCCGACCTATCCACAGAGAGCTGGCAGGCCAGAAAGGACTGGCATGATATATTCAGAGCGCTAAACAAGAAAAATATGCAGCCAAGTATACTATATCCAGCTAGACTGCCATTGAAAATAGAAGGAGAGATAAAAAGCTTCTAAGACAAACAAAAACTAAAAGAATTTGCAAACACCAAACCATCCCTACAGGAAATATTGAAAGGGGTCCTCTAAGCAAAGAGAGACCCTAAAAGTAGCAGACCAGAAAGGAACAGAGACAATATACAGCAACAGTCACCTTACAGGCAATACAATGACACTAAATTCATATCTTTCAATAGTTACCCTGAATGTAAATGGGCTAAATACCCCAATCAAAAGACACAGGGTATCAGAATGGATTAAAAAACAAAAAAACAAAAAAAACAAAAAAACAAGACCCATCGATATGCTGTCTCCAAGAAACTCATTTTAGACCCAAAGACACCTCCAGATTTAAAGTTCGTGGATGGAAAAAAATTTACCATGCTAATGGACATCAAAAGAAAGATGGGGTGGCAATTCTCATATCAGATAAATTAGATTTTAAGCCAAATACTATAATAAAAGATGGGGGAAGACACTATCATACTTAAAGGGTCTATTCAACAAGAAGATCTAACAGTTGTAAGCAACTATGCCCCTAACATGGGAACAGCCAATTATATAAATCAACTAACACATCGACAATAATATAATAATAGTAGGGGACTTTAACATCCCCCTCACCGAAATGGACAGATCATCTAAGCCAACAATCAACAAGGAAATAAAGGCTTTAAATAACACACTGGACCAGATGGACAACACTGATATATTTGGAGCATTCCATCCCAAAGCAACAGAATACATATTCTTCTCTAGTGCACATGGAACATTCTCTAGAACAGATCACATCCTGGGTCACAAATCAGGTCTCAATGGGTACCAAAAGATTGGGATAATTCCCTGCATATTTTTGGACAACAATGCTTTGAAACTATAACTCAACCACAAGAGGAAAGTTGGACTCAAACACATGGAGGCTAAAGATCATCCTACTAAAGAATGAATGGGTCAAGGGAATTAAAGAAGAATTAAAAATTTTCATGGAAACAAACGAAAATGAAAACACAACAGTTAAAAATCTTTAGGACACAGCACGGGTGGTCCTGAGAGAAAAGTATATAGCAACACAAGCCTTTCTCAGAAACAAGAATGGTCTCAAGTACACAACCTAACCCTACACCTAAAGGAGCTGGTGAAAGAACAGCAAAGAAAACCTAAACCCAGAAGAAGAAGAGAAATAACAAAGACTAGAGCAGAAATCAATGAAACAGAAACCAAAGAAGAGTAGAACAAATCAAGGAAATTAGGAGCTGGTCTTTGAAAGAACTAATAAGATTGATAACTTCCTGGCCAGACTTATCAAAAAGAAAAGAGAAAGGACTCAAATTAATATAATCATGAATAGAAGAGATCACTACCAATACCAAAGAAATACAAACAATTTTATAAGAACATATTAGGAGCACTATACACCAGCAAATTAGACAATCTGGAAGAAATGGATGCAATGGGGCACCTGGGTGGCTCAATTGGTTAAGCGACTGCCTTCGGCTCAGGTCATGATCCCGGAAACCCGGGATTGAGTCCCACATGGGGCTCCCTGCTCGGCGGGAAGCCTGCCTCTCCCTCTCTCACTCCCCCTGCTTGTGTTCTCTCTCTGGCTGTGTTTCTCTCTGTCAAATAAATAAAATCTTTAAAAAAAATGAATGCTTTCCTAGAGACATATAAACTACCAACACTGAACCAGGAAGAAATAGAAAACCCAAACAGACTCGTAACCAGTAAGGAAATTGAAGCAGTCATCAAAAATTTCCCAAAAAACAAGAGCCCAGGGCCAGACGGCTTCCCAGGGGAATTCTACCAACATTTAAAGAAGAAGTAATATCTATTCTCTTGAAACTGTTCCAAAAAATAGAAATATAAGGAAAACTTCCAAACTCATTTTATTAGGCCAGCATTACCTTGGTCCCAAAACCAAAGACCCCATTGAAAAGGAGAATTATAGACTGATATCCTTGATGAACACAGATGCAAAAATTCTCACCAAAATACTAGCCAATAGGATCCAACAGTACATTAAAAGGATTATTCACCATGACCAAGTGGTATTTATTCCTGGGCTGCAAGGTTGGTTCAACATCTGCAAATCAATCAATGAAATACATTAAAAAAAGAAAGAACAAAAACCATATGATCCTCTCAATAGATGCTGAAAAAGCATTTGACAAAGTACAGCATCCTTTCTTGATCAAAACTCTTCCAGTGTAGGGATAGAGGGTACATACCTCAATAGCATAAAAGCAATTTTGAAAAACCCACAATGAGTATCATTCTCAATGGGAAAAAACTGAGAGCTTTTCCCCTGAGGTCAGGGAGACAGCAGGGCTGTCCACTATCACCACTGCTATTCAACATAGTACTAGAAGTCCTAGCCTCAGCAATCAGACAACAAAAAGAAATAAAAGGCATCCAAATGGGCAAATAAGAAGTCAAACTCTCACTCTTTGCAGATGATATGATACTTTATGTGAAAAACCCAAAAGACTCCACCCCGAAACTGCTAGAACTCATATAAGAATTCACAAAGTGGGACGCCTGGGTGGCTCAGTTGGTTAAGCCGCTGCCTTCGGCTCAGGTCATGATCCTGGAGATCCAGGATCGAGTCCCACATCGGGCTTCCTGCTCGGCGGGAAGCCTGCTTCTCCCTCTCTCACTCCCCCTGCTTGTGTTCCCTCTCTGGCTGTGTTTCTCTCTGTCAAATAAATAAAATCTTAAAAAAAAAAAA
>PITA01006244.1:7240-102154 GCA_004023965.1 Spilogale gracilis
GGGGGTGGGAGGCGTGGAAGCGGTGTGTGTGTGTGGGGGGGGAGTCGGTGCCTGCGGATGAAGCGCCCCCTGTGGTGAGTAGGCGGCGCCGGCCCGCGCCACAAGGAGCCTGTTTGTTCTTGGAAAACAAACTAGCCCTGAGATGTACAGCCCGTTACAGCGGCCCGCCGACAAGGAGCTGCTGTTCCGTCTGCCCGCGAGAGCTCACAGCGATTCCTTATCCCCACCCCTACTCTCCGATTTTTTTGGGATGAGAGACGCCTTAACCTCTCGCTCTGCCCTCTGGCACGTCCGGATGCTTCTTCAGGGTGGCTTGGAAGCCTCGGTCAGACCGCTGACCAGCTGAAGCCAGACTCCTGTCTCTTCCTTTGCATTTTTCTCCCTGATTTAGAACCAGCAGGCCATGTTCCCTGCTCTCCCTAGCATGGGGAGGGTTAAATGCCTCATTCAGGAGCCTCCCTCAGGAGACCAGCTCTGTGTTTACCCATCTGGACAGACTTCTATTCAACCTGGTGCCCCCACCTCCAAACACAGGGCACTAGGTCTCTGCCAGGCTCTCTGGCTGCTGCAGGCCCTGAACTGCCCGAAGGCCTCTCTGGGGCTGACTGCACAGGCCCTGTCTATCCTCCACCATGAGTGGAGGTGGGGGTGGGGTCCTTTGTCGCTGGGGGTGGAGGTCCTTCCTGCCTTGGGAACACAGGGAATCAGACCGCTTCGGAGGCCCTCTTGGTCCTTTTCCTTGCCCCAGTCTCTTCTTTTCCTGATCCCAATCCGCCCGCGGGGCTGTCCTCCCCATCATGTTTTTCTGAAAGTCCCAAGTTTCCCCTCCGCTTGTCCAAATCCAAGAGGCCCCCACTCTGAGGTAACTTGGAGCCAGCAGCCCTCTCCGCGGGGCCATAACTGGCTCCTCAGCAAGTCGCAGGGTGTCCGCAACTGCTTGCCTGTTGACAGTCCTCCTCTTCAGCCTGGCTGCGGTTGGTCTCAATCCACCTATGTTTGGGGTTTCTTTGTTTTGTTTTGTTTGCTTGTTCGTTTTTGTTTTCAGGGAAAGGGAGCTATTTAAAAAAAAAAAAAAAAAAAAAAGCCAGGCTGAGAGGACCAGGCAGAAGAAAAGAGAGTGAGGAGAGCAGCATGGGGGACCAGCCACCCAGCCACGGCCTGCCTGTGCCCACTTGGGACAGCATGAGCCATAGGACGCTGTCTGACCAACTTGTATCTTGTAGGGTGACAAGGGGCCCCCGGGGAAAGCCGGCCCTCCGGTGAGTGCTTTTTCCTCTTTGACCTTTGAGCCTTCCAGTTCTTGCCCTCCTCCAGCTGATGTTTGCCCCACCTCTGTTTTTAAGGGACCTAAGGGAGATCCTGGCAAAGCGGGGCCGGATGGGCCAGATGGGAAGCCCGGGGTTGATGTGAGTACCTGAGTGCCTGCGAAAGCAGGTTAGGGCTCCACTCACTGACTGCCAGAGCCCCTTTCTGGCATCTTCGCTGCTCCTCTGTTCAAAGCAGGGCAGCTATGAGTTCCCTTCACCTTCATATGACCCGTGACCTCTTGTCCACCCCAAAAGCATGAGTCACGGGCACATGGGGGTCCACAGAGGGGTTCTGTTCACCTGTGGCAGATTTGGTCTCACATTTCTGGCCTCCAAGTATCAGATGGAATGCTGTGGATGGAGCTATCCTTTCCCTCCCCCTTCCCGGCCTTACGCTGCCCCCCTCTCGCAGCCCCAGGAGCAACTCAGGAGAGGAAGATTATTGGCTGATACCACAGAATTCCCAGGGGCCCCAAGGTCACGGGCTTCTGGACACAGCCAGGACCGTTGGAACAGTCATCGGATTGAGGAATACACTTGGGCCAATCACTAAAAAATGGGAGGAAAAAGAGGTCCCATGAGTTGCCTTTGTCCTGCTGGCTCAAGAAGGGTCATCAGGGCTCAGAGCAGCCACCAGGGCCTCTCCAAATTTTCCCCACCCTGCAAAGATTAAAAAGTGCATGGCCTTCCACTAGCATAGTGATACTCATATCTATGTAAAGAGGTGAACGTGATTAACCCATTTTGCAGATGTGAACATTAAAGTTCAGAAAAAGTTGCTAAGGGCAGACATCAAGAAAATGACCCATCCAGACCTACATCTAGGTCTTCCCAGGTTCCTAAACTGGGAGGTGTGAGGCCTGTGCAGACAGATCTTTGGACTTTGGTTTCTCGTCTTTCCAAAAAGAGTAATTGTTCTGCCTGCTCACCTCCCAGGGTTGCTGTGGGAACTGAGGGACGAGAAGGCAAAGTGTTGAGCTCCCTTGGCCTTCATGGAATGGGGTGAAAGGCAGTTTCGGCCCACCCAGGAGAGACCTCAGGCCCCGGCTTGTCCCATGGTTCAGGAAGCAGGTTTGCCCATCACTGATCTACCTTCTCCTTCTTCCACAGGGTTTAACTGGAGCCAAGGGGGAACCTGGCCCCATGGGGATCCCTGGAGTCAAGGTAAGTGGCCTGCTGGGGACTTGGCTTGGGTGGTGCCAGGGAGGACCTATAGTAAAAGGAGCAGGGACACAGGAAACCCCAGCCTCTAAACCTCTCCCATTGCTTTTTCAGGGCCAGCCTGGGCTCCCAGGTCCCCCTGGCCTGCCGGTGAGTGTAATCAGAAAGGACTTTAAGGGACCCTTTGGTGGAGGGGCAGGGGGGACTTGCAGCAGGAGCCATGAACCCGATCTCTTTTCCTTATGTTCCAGGGCCCTGGCTTTGCTGGACCTCCTGTAAGTCCTCCCAGATGGGACACTTGGGGCAGGAGGAAACAGAAGGGCTTCCAGGGGACTGGCCATCCAGGGGAGGGGCCAGCACCCTGTGATGGTGTCAGGAATGGGCAGACGTGCCAGAGAACTCTGGGCCAGCCATGCTGGGCCTATCTGCTACCCCTGGGATTCTCTGGCCCCTAAAGCCCTAAGATGTTGGTCTCTCTGGGCTTGGTTGCAAAATAAAAGTGGGGAAGGGGCCTATCTTTGTGTCAGGGTGGGCATTCTGGCAAGTGACGCCTCTGCTCCTAGGGGCCACCCGGACCTGTTGGCCTCCCGGGCGAGATTGGAGTCACAGGCCCCAAGGTGAGCCCTGGCCACCCTGCTGCTCACTCCGCCTCCTGCCCTTTACCTCAAGCTGGCAAGTTGGGGAATCTTTCCAGCAGTGCCTGGGCCTCCTTCTGGCCAGCAGGGGGCGCCTCTAGTTCTGGGGCAGAATTCTCTCCTGCTGAACCCACTTGGCTCTAGGACTTTCAGGGAAACCAAGCACTGGGGCCATCTTAGATCTCAGAAGGTGACCTGGAGGACAGGGTGGGCAGGGCAGTAACAAGGACTGGAGGAGGGGGCAGAGTGACCCTGGCAGAGCCAGATGGGAATATGATTGTTCCCTCTTGCTTCCAGGGGGATCCTGGACCAGAGGGGCCATCAGGGCCTCCAGGGCCACCCGGCAAACCGGTAAGTGTCCTCAAACTGCCCACATGGGTAAGGACAAGAGTCTCTGTCACAAACCTGAGGTGCAACGATTCGGGTCGGGCTCCATCTTCATACATCTCCTCTCAGGGCCGACCCGGAACCATCCAGGGCCTGGAAGGCAGCGCGGATTTCTTGGTGAGATGAGGCCCTAGGTCGGGACTAATGTGAGGAAGGGGTGCGTCCTCTTTGGAGGTAGAGTCAAGGGAGTGGGGAGGGGCTGCGGCACAGAGGTTCTACCAAGTGGGGTGAGAGGAGGGTTTGGGAGTTGGCAAGATGAGAAAGCACTGCCCAGCTGGCCTGAGGCAGGCCAGTGAGCATAGAACCTATCAGGATTTTCTTTCCAGTGTCCAACCAACTGTCCGGCAGGGGTGAAAGGCCCCCCAGGGCTGCAGGGAGTGAAGGTAATCTACTGGCATAAGTCTTTGAGGGGGCAGAGCAGGTGGTTGGGAGGGGACCTCACATGGAGTTCCCGCCCTCCCTTCAGGGGCATCCTGGCAAACGTGGGATTCTGGGAGATTCTGGCCGCCAGGGGAAGCCGGTGAGTGTGTGGGAAGAAGGCCTTACAAAACCTCCTCTTCTTCATCCCTTCTCCTTCCTCTGTTGGTCTCTGGGGACTGAGCCTTGAACTGAATGGCAGGAGGCCTGTGTTCTAGGTCAGTTTGCCCCAGGCAAGAACCTTCTCCTTGCTGGGCCTCCATTTCCCCATCCATCTGTCACATGGGACTATATGAGTTCTAGGGTCCTTCCCGACTGCTTTTTCTGGGAAGCGATGGTATCTTTGGTTGTCTGTTTGTCTCTCCATCTGCCTGCCTGTCTGATCACTCATTCCTGCCCCATAGGGTCCCAAGGGAGATGTGGGTGCCTCTGGAGAACAAGGCATCCCCGGACCACCGGTAAGGAACACTTCCCCCGGGGCCCTCCACTCCCGATCCTAGGAGATCTTAATGGAGTCATTCCCTTGCTCTGGCTCCAATCTGTAGAAGAAACAACTGTGTCCAGTTGGCATGTCTTCGGATGGGGAGGGGGCTGAGGCTGTCAGAAATTGGGGGACAGGAACCAAGGCTATCAGCCAGAAGACCCAGCTGAGGCCCAGGTTTTGCCACTGTCCCCTGAGTGACCCTGGTGAGTTCCTCCCCCATCGCTGAGCCTCAGTGTCCCCTCTCGGAGATAGGGACTATGCTACCTACCTCAGAGGGACATTGTGAAGATCAGGGATGGGGATCAGAGAAAAGATGATGAAGTGGGCCTTGAAATTGCCACTGCTGTCATTTTCCTGTCTTGACAGGGTCCTCAGGGCATCAGGGGCTACCCGGGCATGGAGGGACCCAAAGGAGAGACGGTAAGTAAGTAGGGAGTAGACTGCAAGAGTTGTCATGAGCAGCGCTCTGGCCTCCGGGGTCCTGCCAGGACTGACTGTAACCCTTTCCTCTCCCCAGGGCCCTCGTGGGTACAAAGGCATGGTGGGCTCCATTGGTGCCTCTGGGTCACCAGTAAGTGTCCTCTTGCCCCTGCACACGTACTTCTTCCTGCTGGAGCTCCTGGGGCTGCAAAGGGAATGTGACTCCCTCAAGCCCATGTGATCTGGATTCCTGTTTGTCCTTCTTGCCAGGGTGAGGAAGGTCCACGGGGGCCACCAGGCCGAGCGGGGGAGAAGGGCGATGTGGTGAGTACTCAGCTTGTCCAGTTAGGGCCCCTGGAGAGTACTGGAAGAGACTCAGCTCCCTGCCAGGGCTCGTGTGAGCGGGTGTGTGCATTACCCTGTATGTCTGCGGCTGCGTGTGTGCGAGTGTTACTCTGTGTGTCTCTGCAGGTGAACGACTAGTGTGGGACGGGAACCTCTGTGCGGGGGCCCCAGTCACCCCACCAGCTCCCACTCCTGCAAGCCCAGCCTGTGTTGATCAAATTCAATTTGGGAGAAGTCATGGGGTGCAGTCCCAGGCTCACCGCAGCCAGACAGTGAAATTCCAGCAAATCAGCCATGGGGCTAATGGGATTTGGTCCACATCCCAATTCTCTTAATTCTTTGTTTTTAATTAATAGACTTTATTCTTGAGTAGTTTTGAATTTATAGGGAAAATGAGCAGCAAGTAGACTTTTTTTGTTATAGAAGTTTTTAAACATACATAAAAATACATAAAACATACCAAAAAAGTTATATAATGAACCTCCATATAGCTGTCTGCTGTGTGTTGACATGTTGCCACCACTATTTCTCATATTTCCAAGAAAATCCCTCAGTATCAGGTCATTTCATTGCGAAATACTTCTGGATGCCTCTCTTAGAAATAAGGACTTTTCCTCCTAAAATTTCAGTGTCATTTATTATCATACCAACAACATTACTAGTGATTCCTTAATTATTGTGTTCCATGTTTCCCAGTTATCTCAAAAATGTCTCTTCAGGGTTCATGTTCAAATCACGACCCAAACAAAGTCCACACAGTGCATTTAGTTGTTGTGTTTCTTCAGTAAGTGGTGCTCAGAGTGCAGGTGAGGGAGGTCTCAGTGTGTACCAGACCCTTCCCCTGTATTGCCCAGCCCAGTCCAGCCCCCCCAGCTCAGCGCTGACATTGACTCCCTCCTGGGCCCCTCTCCAGCCTCTGCACAGTGTGGCCTGTGCCAAGAGGGATCCTGGGACCCAGAGGTCACGTTCTCAGCTGCTCCCCTCTCTGAACAGGCAGACAGGGGTTCAGCATCCTGAAAGTGACCTCATTTCTATCCACCTCGCAGGGCAGCCAAGGTGTTCGAGGATCCCAGGGAATAACAGGCCCAAAGGGAGCAACCGTAAGTGGCCTGTGCCTACCTAGACAGAGAACGGGGTCAACTCTAGATTCTAGACTGAACTCTGTTGCAGATGGTCTACTCTGTGACCTTGGGAAATGCCCTCTTGCTGTGCCTTGGTTCTTTCACCTGTAAATAGGGCATGTGATGATGTAGCAGACATTTGGGGAAGTTTGTGGCCATCTGGGACACCTGTCACCTACACAGAGGAAGGACTGTGGCCTGTCCCCCAAAATCCTCTTCCTTATTTCTGCTCCCTTCTCCCAGTTGGCTGTTAGGGGTTCTTGAGATAACCAGACCCACTACTGATCTGCACATGACAGCTGTCCAGAGGGCTATGGCTGGGTGGCCTGACCCCAGGCATCTTGCCACTGTGAGTCTCCCTTTAACTTTCCTTTGGAGCAGGGCCCCCCAGGCATTGATGGCAAGGATGGAACCCCAGGCACACCTGGCATGAAGGTAGGTATAGGGACTGCTGGTGGGTTGGGGAGGGTCAGGGCCCCTCCCAGCTCAGGTCCTGAGTCTCATCACATGGATCCCAGAGGCCTAGGAGCATGGGATCCTCAAGTGTGTCACTGACACATCCCTCCTCACCTCTGGGCCTCATCTTCCCTACTTGTACTTGGGTGGAAGCCATGGACCCTCTAGCAGGAGCTTTCACTTGTGCCTCTGGTTCTCCATCTCTCCCAGGGCAGTGCAGGGCTGGCAGGGCGGCCAGGAAACCAAGGTCACCAGGGCCTGGCGGTGAGTATGGGGTGGAATCCCAGGGGCTGCCCCATAGGCAACTTGCTTCTCCTCCTCAGTGTCACTCATTTCCTCATGGTGGCAAGAGTGGCTGATGAGGCAGAAATCCACACACCCAGGGTCCTTGCTCTAGTTTTTTGTCCCCACCCAGCCCATGCCTCATCATCACCTCTGTGGCCTCTGGCCTGGCTTAGGCCTCTTCATTTGGACAGTTGTTCCTGCCTTCTCCTTGCCCATTCCAGTTCTCTTTATTGGCTCTTCCCTGCTACAGCACCTTCCATGGCCCTCATTGCCTCCAGGAAAAGTCATTCCATCCAGACATCAAGAAATAGTTACTGAGCCCCCAAAGCATGCTGAGTGGCAGAGAAAGTTGTGAATAGGACAGCCACAGTGCTTGTCCTCACAGCTTATCTTTGCATTCAAGGACCACCACAATCTGATCCTACCCTACCCTTCTGTCCTCATCAGCCACTGCCCCTGTCCTCTCCTTTCTCAACACAGCCTTGCCTTTTCTACCCCCACACCTTCAGGCCTTTGCAGGTGCCTCTGCCTGGAATGCCCTTCCCCATCTCTCTGTGCCTTCTCACCATTCAGGGCCACCTCCATCCCACACTTTCTGGGAGCCCAGTCCATGGGAGCCCCCCTCTCTCCCTGCTACCACGGCCAAAGCCAAATAACATGCCCAGGTGCAGACCATGTTCCTGTATCACGTGTGCCTGTGAGCACGGGTGCTTCTCTTCTCCCCATAGACTGTAGGCCTCTCTGTACCCAGGGCTCAGGGCACAGTCAAGTTTGTGATGCCACAGCTGTGCCTTCTGCTGCTTGGCTGGCACAGGACCAGGCTGAAGAAGGGAGGGGATCTGGACTGGGAATGAGAGGTAAAGCAGCAGGTGCCTGGGGATCTCCAGTGCCAGCATAGAAATCAATACCAGCTTCTTTCACCAGGGTGTGCCGGGCCAGCCTGGGACTAAAGGAGGTCCAGGAGACAAGGTAAGGTGATTCCAAGCTGGGGACAGAACTGGCTTCATGTGAGCAAGGGAGCCTGCATGCAGGGTGCAGGCGCATGCCTAAAAGACTGCAAGACCCAGGCCTCACCCCAGGCTCAACGACATGGCCTGGACACAAGTCCCTTGGGCCTAACCACCTCCCTCCTGCCACTTCCCCTCACCCTCTGTGGAGACAGGATGACATGGCTCCCAATTCAGAGGATCTAACCAAGAACACCTTCTCCCCAAGTCGTGTGGTTCTAGATTCTGTTTAGGGTTCAGCAGGCCTCTCCAAGGTCAAGGGCTTGACTGCCCCCGCCACCCCACGCCAAGACTCACCTCACACCCGTGTTTTCCTGCAGGGTGAACCAGGCCAGCAGGGTCTCTCTGGATTCTCTGGTCCTCCTGGGAAGGAGGTAGGAGCTCTTCCCCTGACACAGGGCTCTTGCACTTGTCCCTGTCCCAAACCTGAGACCCTGTACTCAACATATGGGCCTGGGTGAGAGTGTGGGGTGAAGCCCTAGTTTGGGGGTGCCCTGGATGCCAGTCTGGGTTGTGCCACTGACCCAGTGACCCAGTGACACTCCCTTTTCCTCTCTGGGTCCTTGTATCTCTATGTTTAGCACAGGGATGGTAGGATTGGTTCTGTCCTGTATGGGCATGATCTCCTCAGATAGCCAAGCTGACTCAGGCAAAGAATCCAGCACATTCATTCATTCCATAAATATTCACCAAATCCCTGTAATGTATTAGATGCTGAGATAGTCTCCTACTCAGACTGTGTGGGGTCCTATTGAAGGAAAAGTACAGGGACCCAAAGAACAGGGAATAAGGGGAGGCTTCCCTGAGAAAGTGAGTTAGCTGAGACCCCAGGGTGGGTAGGGGTTAGCCAGCAGGGGAGGGGACCACCAGGCCTATTGCTCATTCCCACTTTCTGTCCCCCAGGGAGAGCCAGGACCTCAAGGAGAAATTGGACCCCGAGGCATCACAGGGCAAAAGGTAACAGTGGTTCCCCCTACCCTGGGGTCCTTTGCAGCAGTTGGCACTACTGGACCCAGGATCTGGGTCCCATCAGTGACTCTAGCAGCTTCCTAGTCCTGCCCGGCCTATGTGAAGCCTTCCAGGCAAGGGCCCCAGCATGCTGGTCTGCGGAGTGGAGCAAGGGACCTCCATCCTGGGACAGCAGGAATGGAGGGCATCCTGACCAGCAGGGGCTGGGGGCTGCAGAGGGGGCTGTGGAGGAGGGTGCCCCTGCTGAGTGTCTTTGGGTCATCTTCTCTCTTTCCATTTCAGGGTGACCAGGGGGAGAGAGGGCCCGTGGGGCAGCCAGGCCCTCAAGGACGGCAGGTTAGTGGAGGGTAGCTGTGAGGGGCGGTGGGGAGCAGGTCTGGGCACCTCCTTTGATGTACTGCTCTGGATTCTTTTCTCCTCAGGGCCCCAAGGGGGAACAAGGGCCCCCCGGAATTCCAGGGCCCCAAGGCTTGCCAGGCATCAAGGGAGACAAGGTACCAAATGGGTTGGAAAATACCTGGAAAAGAGGCCCCAAGACCTGTGGGGGTGGGGTGGGGAGCTGTTAGGTCCTTCCTGAGCGCTCCAGGTCTTTCCAGAAAAAGTACTGGGGCGGGTTCCCGCTGCCCAGGGACGCCAGGTAGAGGGGCAGACGGGTGTGGCCAGGACCCGGGGAGGCGCGGGGGGTGGGGGGCCTGGGCGGGTATCCCGTGAACCCAGACGTTCCTAGAAAGGGGAACTCAGCAAGTCCCTGACTCTCCGCTTGCTGCAGGGTACCCCAGGGAAGACCGGACCCCGCGGCAGCGTGGTGAGTGCCAGCGCCTCCCTTCTCCACGACCCGGGAGGGGTGCCGCGGCAGTGGCGGCGGCGGCGGCGGCGGCGAGCCAGGGTCGGCCAGTACCCTGACTCGCTGGGCTTTCTTTGCAGGGCGACCCGGGGGTGGCCGGCCTCCGGGGAGAGAAAGGCGAGAAGGTGAGCGGGCTGCGCGGGGGCGGCGGGCGGGGCTGGCCCAGGGCGGGGTGGCGGGGTGCTGCGGGCCCGGGACTTCGTTGGGTCGCGACCGCGCTGCCGTGTACCCGCAGGGCGAGTCTGGAGAGCCGGGGCCCAAAGGACAGGTGAGTCCAGCCCCTGCGACGCCTCCTTCCTCCTGTCCCGCCTCCTCTCCTGACCCTCACCACTGTCCCCCCCCCCTGCCCCGCCACCCCGCCACTCCCCCGCGCGGGCGAACTCTTACCCCTGCTCTGCACCGCCCTCCGCTCCCCTAGCAAGGAGTCCGCGGAGAACCCGGCTACCCCGGCCCCAGCGGAGATGCCGGCGCCCCGGGGGTGCAGGGCTACCCCGGGCCCCCAGGCCCTCGAGGACTGGTTGGAAACCGAGGCGTACCCGGACTGCCAGGGAGACAGGGAGTGGCGGTGAGTCGGCCCTCCTGAGCGGGGAGTCTCCCGCTGGGAAATCCCTTTGCGGGTGCTGCCGATGCCCCAGAGGCTGGGAGTTCCCAGAGCCAGCTGGCTTCCCCGAGGCTGGTTCCGGGCGGCCCGGCGGACAGGTTGGGGCTGGGTGCGGCAGGAGGGATTTCAGTCCGAGGCCGTGTACTTACTGTGGGAGAATGGGGGTGGGGGGGCAGCAGGGGGCTTCTTCCTGGAAGGCCTTGTCTGCCTGCAGGGTCGAGACGCCAGCGACCAGCACATCGTGACAGTGATGATGAAAATGATGCAAGGTGAGGGGGCGGCGGCCACCCCTCCTCCTCCCAATCCAAGTCAGCCTGTGCCACCCTTCAGGAGCTTCTCCGAGAGGCCTTGCCTGAGGGGCCGCAGGCCTGGGTGCTCCTTCCAGCTCTGCTTCCAAGAGGCTGGAGACCTCTGTACATCTCTGCCCTCCCTGGATCTTTGGTGTCTGCAGACCGCTGAGGAAGGGGCCATTAAACATACAGCTTTTGCGTCTGCACATCCAGGGGTGGGGCCCGAGGTCGCTCTGCCTTCTTGTTTCACTGGGCTGACCCCCATGTCACAGACCTCTCATCTCCCTCCCTCCCTCCAGAGCAACTTGCAGAGGTCGCCGTGAGCACCAAGCGGGAGGCCCTGGGTGCAGTTGGGATGGTGGGTCCTCCAGGACCCCCTGGGCCTCCTGGGTACCCAGGCAAGCAGGGACCCCATGGGCACCCTGGCCCTCGGGGCGTTCCTGGCATCGTGGGAGCCGTGGGTCAGATTGGCAACACAGGGCCCAAGGGTGAGTGCTGTGTGTGGCGGGAGTGAGAGCTGGGCCATGTGGACTTGGCTAAGGCCGGGGTTGGGTTATGGGTTATATGGGCTGATGGCTCAAGCTCTTGTTTTTTCTTTCATCATCCCCCTCTCAAGATGAGGTACACTGTCCCCCATTCCCAAAGTTTTCCAGAAGTCATATGTGACTCCCGGGCTTGCTTTTTCAGTAGCAAATTGATAGAAATGAAGATATTATTTTATGACTTGGGGTTTTTGGGGGGTGGTGTTTTTGTTATAGATGTGCTTAGTGGTACCCCATAAACATCTTTCCGTGTCTCTGGAAGCCCAGAGGCAGGTTGGCAAAGTAGTAAAGCAAGCAAACTCAAGAGTCACAAGACAGCTGTCTGTCTAGACTCTACTACTTTCTCCTTGTAAACTTGGACAATTTACCTGATAATCTCCCTGGGCCTTAAATTTATCATCTGTAAAATGGGGGATGTTAATAACAACAACCTCATAGCATTGTCCTGAGGATTACATGTGGAGGTAATTTATGTACAGTTGACACATAGTAAATGAACTTGATTGGCTGTCACCTTCCATCCTGTCTGGACATTCCTTTATTTAACCAGTTGTGCAGACTTCTCCAACTTTCCCCTAGTATAAACCAGCACGAAACCGGAATAAGTGCTGTGTGTGAAATAGAAATGAATGAGCAACCAAAGTAGAAAAAACATTCTCTAGTTCTGAAAAACAACCACTTTCTCTCTCTCCGCAGGAAAACGTGGAGAGAAGGGTGACCAGGGAGAGATGGGACGTGGACACCCCGGGATGCCTGGGCCCCCGGGGATCCCAGGTACGATCTTGACCCTGCCCAGTAGCCCTGTCCCTCAGCTCTGGGATTCCTGACCCACAGATACCTGGGTCTCTGTTGTGGAGGCCTCCTGCTTGGCCATCTGACTCCCATGCCTCCAGCTTTGGCGTCCCTTTGGAGCACTCAGGAGCATTGGGTGGGGTCTGGCTAGGAACTTGATAGTTGAGATGCTGAGGACTTCTTGGCTTACACCAAAATCTGCTTCATGGTGAAAAACAAGGAGGCATTTGTTCCCAAAACTCACTGATTGGGAGTTGGGAGTGATGGACAATGCCATGTGACTGTCAGAGCCAGTGTCTGGGGCAGTCTCTTCTTCCCATCCTCAATCTCAAGCTCATCCAACCCCCCCCCCCCCACCTCCCTGGAAAATGGGACTTAGAATCCTATGTATGGCTGAGACAAGAGAAGGCCCTGATGTCTTGGCCTTCTCCCTTTCATAGGACTCCCTGGCCGGCCCGGCCAGGCAATTAATGGCAAGGATGGAGCTCGAGGGTCCCCAGGGGCCCCAGGAGAAGCAGGCCGACCAGGCCTGCCAGGCCCCGTGGGACTGCCGGGCTTCTGTGAGCCTGCGGCCTGCCTTGGAGCCTCAGCCTACGCCTCTGCACGCCTCACGGAGCCTGGATCCATCAAAGGGCCATGAGCATGAGGCCGGGACAGAGCCTGGCGGGCATCCTTGGGGGAAAGTAATAGGTTCCCTTTGGGTTGGACATGCATCCCATCCCTCAGACCAGGAAGCCAGCTTTCCCAGGACCTTCCATCTGGGACCCTGGAGTCCTGAAGGAAATTGAAATTCTAAAATAATGGGGGAAGGGAAGGGAGGGTGCTGGAATGAATGGTAAGGCCCACAGACAGGGAAAGTGTCACTGGAGAATCCCAACTCCCAAGAGATGGGTGGCGTTTCTTCCCATAGCATGACTCACAAGTTACCAAAACAAATGTCTCTTTAATCTGTGCCATCCTCTGGTGGCCATCCTCTTTGGGTCAGGTAAAGTGAGGTCTCTGCCAGTCCCTGATCCCACCTCCCTCCTCTGGACTTGCTGGGTGACTGCTGGTGGGTGACTGCCCGGGGGTGCTGCCTGAAGCCAGCCCCACTACTTCCTCCCTGCCTCTCTCCCATCTGAGTATTTAAACACCCATCCCCCTTCTCTTCCTGGCATGACCCCCTCCCACCCACCCACCCTGAGATCCACCCAGGCCTTTCTGTAAATAAAAGCCTTTTGACTTGGTTACAAACTAGGGTGGGAGTTGCTGGGCTTCATTCCTGGTGGACTGGGGCAGGAGGTTTTAGCTGGGCTACCACTGTCTGGGCAGGATGATTAGGGGCTCCTCAAGGGGAGCCATGCACCTTTCTCTGAGCACACCCTGAATTGTGAGGATGAGGACAGAATGGTACATTTGAGGAACATCGGTAGGAAGAAACTGCAGTGCAATCAGGACGGTGACCTGCTGTGTGTCTTTGGGCAAATCCCTCCATAGCCTTTGTAGGGCTATGGCAGGGATTCAGTCTTGTCCCAGGACGCACCAGTGTCTTGCCAGGGCCCAGCACACAGAGGTCCTCTTGAGACCCAGTACACACCATATGCTTGTCCTGGGGCAGGAGCTGGTCTCGCAAGACTGGAAGACTTGGTTCTTGCCTTCAGAGGTTCCCAGGTCTGTGGGACCTGGATGACGAGAGCAGAAGTAACACGTCCTTAATCTGATGCGGAAGACTCTCTCCTAAGCCTCTCTGACCTCCTGTCTACACTGTGCTTCAGGCATACCAGCCCCTGCCCCAGGGCAACTCTTCATGTGGGTTACGCCCCTGCTAGGATTGCTTTTCCCTTCAATCCCCTCCCTGCCAGTGCCCTCACTGCAGGTCTTTACTCCAGAGTGACCTTCTCATCCCCACCTTGATAGCCCAGATTCCCCTCCCACGCTTTCTTCTCCTTTGTACTTAAACTCGGAAGGGCTGCAACTTTGCAGTTGCAAAACTGCCCTACTCCCCAGCACCTAAAACAGTGCCTGATGTGAGGATCTAATCACATGGTAACTATAGCTGGGAATGGTGTATTGTATAATTAAAACTTGCTAAGAATTTAAGGGTCCACACACACACACACACATGCACACACACAAGAAAAAAGCACCTGAAAAGAGAAAAATAGTTTCAAAACTGAAACCAAAAAGCAAACAAAAAACATGCCTGGCACATAGCAAGTGTTCATTAAATAGATATTAAATAAATGGATAGTATGTTCAGGATGCTGAAAGGAAGACCCCACCCATCAGCACACCAGGAAGGAATTGGTCTCAGCTTGTGTGAGGCTGAGGCATGTTCCAAGGTGGAATTTCTTTCACCATCAAGAACAAACCTCCCCAACTGAACCAAGAGACAAAAGTCTAGTGTAACAAAAGTGAAGTAGGAACTCATCTCCCCTGTTTGCAATTAGGAAAAGGGGGATACAGGAAGCATAACTAAGCATCACATCAAGTCATTCCAGCTCTCTCCCAGAGGTTCAGCAGCTTCTCGTCCATCGTGTAGCCTGTGAGGACTCAGGGTCCCAAACTGCCCCGGGCAGAGCTCTAGGAGTCTAGAAGTTGGGATTTTATTTCAAGTAATTTAGTAAGTCACTAATTTTCCAACCCAAATGGCCAATGTCCAACCCATGCTGCTAAAATCAACTGACCGGGGCTTCCAGCCAGAGCTCTGGTGTTTTACTGACACACAGGGTCTTGAGTTGGCTGCTGGGTACTTCGGCACTTTCTGTAGTGGGCACTGATCTGCTGGCACCAGGCAGCCTTGGAAGCTGACAAGGTCCTCTGCCAGATAAGCACTGCACAAGAACAGTGGAACAGCAGTCCAGAGACTGCACTTAAGGATCTGAGTAAGGGCAGAAGTACTCCCAGGATAAATGGTGAGCTTGTTTCTTATCCACAGAACAAGGCTTTGATGGTGATAGGACCCATAGCCAGTTGCTTTGGTTATTGGGCCTCTCATGTTGCCCATGAGGTCACAATCAATTAAAGTCTAGTGTGTCTAGCTCTACATGGATGAGGACAATCTGTCCTATGTTCCTTTGCCTACCCTATCTGATAAAAACCTCAAACTTGACCTGTCCCAAACTGAAAATTTTCCCTTCCCCCCAAATTGCTTCTTTAGCGTACCCTATCTCAGTAACTAGTTCTACCATCTACCAGGTACCCAGGCCTGAAACCTGGGTCATCCTTAACTCCTTTGGCTTCTCATCCCATCACTGATTCATCTCCAATCAAGTTGATCTCTCCCTTTCCCCCCTCATTTGTTCACCAAATATCCCTTCATTCCATAAATACTGTTGTCTCCCCAGCTAGAACATAAGCTCTATGAAGGCAGGGGATTTTCTGTTTTGTGCACTGCTGGATCCTCTGAGCTTTCAACAATATACAGTGTTTAAGGAGGAACTTAATAACCTATTAGCTAAATGAATATTATTCGGGATAAGAGCCATATGCTTTATTAGGGCACACATGCCCCTTGGGCCTTACCTGTCTTCCTTCAGGCTCATTTCTCCTAACTTCTTGCAATTCCTAAAATGCCCCCACGTTCTCATGTTTTTGTACCTGCTCTTCCCTGGAATACACTTCTGCCCTTCTTTAGTGGATTCCTGCTATTCTTTCAAAACTTGATCATGTCCTCTGGTGATCCTCTCCTCCCGTCGCCAACTCAGTTAGGCACTTTTGTTTCTTGTGCTTATTTGTATCACAGCAATTATGTAACTGTTTTTACAATTATGTAACTGTCATTAACAGTAACTGTTACTTACTGGGCTTTTATGATCAGATACCATGCTAAGCACCCTGCCAACATGATCTCATTCTACCCTCACAGCAACCTTGTGACACAGGTACCATCCCCATTCATTATGTTAAAAAATATAATAACTCTCGACCTCACTTCTACCATCCCATAGTTTTGCTCCCTTTTATGGGAACAGAGTGTGTCTGATCTGGCTACTAGCTTTGCACACTGTCCTTCTCAGACTCCCTTGCTGACTTTTCATCTCCCCCGCACATGAAGGTCAGAGGACCACATGGCTTGTCCTTGGACTCTTGTTCTCCCATTCTTCTCATGATTGCCTCCAATTCCATGGCTTTAAATTCCATCTCTTTGTCCCTGACCCAGACTTTCCTTAAATTAATCCATTTCTCCAAGTGCCTCCTCAGCATCTCCCGTGAGAAGTCTGGCAGGCACCTCAAAATCAAGCTGTGCACAGTGCGAGTCCTGACCTACCCCTCCAGAATGCCCTTTTTCTTCCCCCATCTGTTACTGGCAATTCCATGCTTTCAGTTACCGAGGCTAAGTGCAGTGGAATCAACCTCTACTTTTTTCCCCTCACACCTGGTATCTGCTCCATCAGCAAATCCTGTTGGTTCAGACTTGAAGATACATCCAGAATCCAACCACTTCTTACCACCTCCCTGACTACCACCCAGGCATCATCTTTAGTTCTTGCCAGAACTGTGAGAGCCTTTTTTTTTTTTTTAAGATTTTATTTATTTATCTGACAGAGAGAAACACAGCTAGAGAGGGAACACAAGCAGAGGGACTGAGAGAGGGAGAAGCAGGCTTCCTGCCGAGCAGAAAGCCCAATGTGGGGCTCGATCCCGGGTCTCCAGGATCATGACCTGAGCTGAAGGCAGCCGCCCAACCAACTGAGCCACCCAGGCGCCCCTGTGAGAGCCTTTTAACTAGTCCACTGATGGCACCCTTGTTCCTCAACAGAGCAAGTGTAGTGATCCTGTTAAAAGAGATTAGATCATGTCACTTCTTGGCCCCAAACCCTCTGATGCCCTCATCTGTACTCTAGGAAAAGCCAGAGTTCTTACAATGGCCTAAAAGACCCTGTGAAATCTGCCTTATCCCTACCTCTGTGTCTCCCACTGTTTCCTTCTGATACATTCCATCCCAGCCACTCTGGCTTTCTGGGGTTTCTCTTTTTTTTTTTTTAAGATTTTATTTATTTGACAGAGAGAAACACAGCCAGAGAGGGAACACAAGCAGGGGGAGTGAGAGAGGGAGAAGCAGGCTTCCCGCTGAGCAGGGAGCCCGATGTGGGGCTCGATCCCGGGACACCAGGACCATGACCTGAGCTGAAGGCAGTTGCTTAACCAACTGAGCCACCCAGGCACCACCAATAAAATCTTTAAAAAAAAAAAAAAAGCTAGTTATTGCTGCCACAGGTAAAGGAGCCCAAAAAGGCAGCTGGAACAGACCAGACAGGCCCAGGACCATCTGAGCTGATGGAAATGGAGGAGTGGTTCCAGATGAAGCTTGTGAGGAAACATCAAGAACCAGTGGCACTCAAAAGCGGAGGAGGAAGGCACCGAGGAGGACTGTGCGGCTGAGGCACGGGGTGGCATCGACATCACTCAGCAGTGGGGCTGCTGCTTCCTGCTCTTCATAACTAGCCCTCAGAACTTCCGGGGTAATAAACATACATCTAGGTAACACATGACACACGATTTTGTCAAATCAAAGACAAAGTCCATCAATCTGCATTGGCAATTTTTAATGTTTCACTTGTGCAGAACTGAAATTTGTATTTAAAGGCACAGAAGGAAGGAAAGGCAGTTATCACAGCATGAATTCACAGACAAAGGATGCTGGATAAAAGCAAAAGACTGCTCCTCTTTAGCCTTAGGAAAATAAATAATGCAGTACTAAACTAGACCTTTACTCTTATCATACTTCCATGTAAAGACATTACCCAAATATGAGCTGAGTAAAAGACTTTCCGTCCAGATACCAAAGGTGCAGTTGATTCTACTTTGGAATAAATGCCCAGAGGGTGCGAGCTCTAGGCACAAAGTCAGTTCTCATTCAGAAAACGGACAGAGATTTGAAGCAGTCGAACACACAGCTTTGAAAACTGGAAATCTTTCATGACATTTGTTTTGAAAATAAAAATTAGCTGCACATCAAGAACTGTAATTTTCAAATATGGAATCAGGCCTGTCAAGTAGCACTTACGACTTCCTGATAAAAATTACAAAAATAAAAACTAAATCTCTTCTGTCCTTGAAAGAGATATAAAACTATATTTTTTTTCCTGAAATATCTTAAGAGAAACATCAGTATTTCACCCTTATGTCTCTTAACATTTCCTTTTTCCTTCCCTCCACATTCTGCCACTTTAAAAATAGCAAAACCTGTTCAATAGGGCAACTTCTGCTAAGTGAAAGGACGCACTATTTTTAAATAAGAGTATAAATGAGGAAAAAGCTGAACGTTCTGAAAACTACTTTGCCCCTAAGAGGATCATATCCACCATGTAGAAAGAAAGAAAAAGACTGATATTTTCCTAAAAACAAAACCCAGTGATTTAAAACATCCCAAACATAATTTCTAATTTCAAAGCAGTATTAGAAGCTCCTGATCAGTGTGAAGCAAGAGAAGGAACCAAGAAATTTGGTAGAAGAGAACGTATTTCTCACTGCTTTCATTCAATTAACACCAGCCTTACCAATTATTTTCTTCCTTATTTAAAACATTGATTGGCCACGTTAGATCACAATAGCATGAAACCAAAAACAAATCTCATCTTAGGTATGAGCACAATGATTTGACCACTGTCTCTGCCTCACACAGAGGATGCTGAAGTGGTTTTCCTCTTTTAAACATACATCCCCGAACATATTATATGCAGATTCCATGTAAGTGTGTAAATAAAACGAGTTTTGTATTTTCTCAATTTTAAAAGTCAATGGTAAATTAGATGCTAAAGATAAAACCATGCCTTTTTAAAAACATTAAGCCTCAAAATTTCATCCAGTGTTTTAAGGAATGGATTACTAAAATCATTTTTGACATGAGATATTAAATGTATTTAAATCTGGGTTTTCCTGTACCTAATAATTTTCCTTTAAAAAAAAAAAGTTTAAAAACATCAAGAGCTGGAACATGCTGCCAGGATAGGAATAATCGGAAACGTCTTCAGTCGCAGACCCTGGGCACATCAGTCCTGTTTTGAGTATTCCAAAGCTTGAAGCCTCTCCAGTAGCGGAGGGTGAGAATAATGCCACATTGAAAAGAGCCAGTCTGAAACAGGGAATCCCAAGTTATCTTTGTTTAGTTTGATTAAAGCAGAATATAAGTCTTTAGCTTTCCCAAGTTTCTTGGCAAATGCATCAGCTTGAAATTCAAACCTGCGGCTTAGGACGGTTAGGCAGAAAGAGAGAACCTGAAAAAATAAACAGAAGTGTTTTAACCACTGTCCCCTCTGTGCTGTCCCCAACGGCTGCATGAGCAAGGCTTCCGTGGAGGTCAGCTCAGGATAAGCAAAGTAGCAAGCCCAAAGAATATTTAGGGAACTCATATTTATATTTATTTAGGGAACCCAAGGGGGGGAATTATAAATTGAGCTTCCCCTACCCAAGCAAAGAGACCAGAAACAGATATATATCCCAATGAATGTGATTCTAACCCAAAATGCATGAATTTTTAAGAAGCTGCCATGTGCCAGCCACTGAGGTAGGCACTATATATATTCCTCAACAATCCCACATGGTCATTACTCTTACTGCTGTTTCACAGATGAGGAAGGTGACATTCACAGGGGTGAAGTAACTTGGGGGAGGTCACACAGCTAGAAGATGGTGGCACTAAGAGTCTTGGTGGCTCCATAGACCGTGCACACCACCTTCCTCAGGGTCAGTGTTAAACCGTGGTGACTGCTATTCCAGATTCTTTCTTTCTCTAAAATATTCTTTTTTTTTTTTTAAGATTTTATTTATTTTGTTTATTTGACAGAGAGAAACACAGCTAGAGAGGGAACACTAGCAGGGGGAGTGAGAGAGGGAGAAGGAGGCTTCCCACCAGGCAGGGAGCTCGATGCGGGGCTCGATTCCGGGACTCTGGGATCAGACCTCAGCCAAAGGCAGATGCCCAACCACTGAGCCACCCAGGTGCTACTAAAAACATACTCTTGTTCACTAATTCTACATAAGAGGCTATAGCCTCTAATGACAACCTCAAAATTGAATTTTCTACAGTGTTCTGAGCTAGGCAGCATTGCCAGAATAAATAACCAGTCACTGAAGATGAATGACCATTACAAAGGAGTCAAATTTCATTTGAAAATACAAGTTTCGGGCACTTGGGTGGCTCAGTGGGTTAAAGCCTCTGCCTTCGGCTCAGGTCATGATCTCAGGGTCCTGGGATCAAGGCCCGCATCGGGCTCTCTGCTCGGCAGGGAGCCTGCTAGGGAGCCTGCTTCCTCCCCTCTCTCTGCCTACTTGTGATCTCTCTGTCAAATAAATAAATAAAATCTTAAAAAAAAAAAAGAAAATACACGTTTCTAAGGGAAGAACAATTTTTGCACACTGGAGTACTTTAGGATGAATGACATGAATTCTAGTTCTTACCCTGAAATACTTCAGCATTAAAACAAAAAATAAGTCTCTCATTTGTACCTCTCACGCTACTAACAAATAGAGAGTTTCAAAATAAAGTCTGGGAGTTCCTGATATCTTCTTAAACATATTCAAAGCCATTATCTGAATCTGCCTGAAATCTCTTTCTACATCTTGAATAGTTTTTAGGATAGAATCATTATGTGCTTGGTCCCTATCAACCTATCTGAATCTCTTATTAAACACGTGAGTAAAAACATAAGCAGATACTATACCTACACCTTCCTGCTCTGCTGCAGGTTTTCAAACTCTAATAGGGCATTCCCCAACTTTCCCAGGATAACAGCTCTTTCCTATCATGCCTCTTTTTTTTTCTTTTAAACAAAGAATGTCATACTGGGTTCATTTTTTAAATTTTATTTATTTGTTGGGGTGAGACACAACCAGGGGGAATGGCAGGCAGAGGGAGAAGCAGGTTCCTTGCTCAGTGGGGAGCCCAATGCGGGACTCGTCACAGGCCCCTGGGATCATAACCTGAGCTAAAGGTAGTCACTTAACTGAGTGAGCCACCCAGGCATCCCTCCTATCATGCCTTCTTAAACACTGACATTAAGTTTAAGTTTTTTTTTGTTTAAATATCTAGTCCTTTTGAAACAAATCTTCTGGGCTAAGATTTTTTAAGCAGTTGCTAAGTATCTCTGCAGATTAACCACAATCCAAATTACTTTAATACCCCACATTTATTTAGGTGGTTTATTTATTTAGGTGGTTTTTGAAGTGAACTCAACCACTCAATATAAGGAAACAAACAAGCAAACAAAACCCCTCTGTGCAGCCAAATTAGCTGCCACAAAGGATAACCACTAAGACTGTGTATGCCTATACTTCAAATAGGACCTTCAAATCAGTCAGAATCTAGTAACTGCTACTTAATGAGTTCGATGATCTGATTTCCCCACTAGGTAAGGATAAAAACTAGAAAGGGATAATGATGTAAGGCAAAGTTACATTGACAGTAGTAAAGATTATCAGCCTGACAGTGAGGAAGAGATAAAAAGAAATCAGTTAAATAAACAACATAACTGCTTAAAAAGCAAAGCAGTGGGGGTCATTTAGGATACATAGCTCACTGTCCCTAAGGCATGCCTGAACTGTAACAGAAGAGAGAAATGGCAATACCATTAAAAAATGTTCTCGGGGTGCCTGGGTGGCTCAGTTGGTTAAGCGACTGCCTTCGGCTCAGGTCATGAACCTGGAGACCTGGGATCGAGCCCCACATCGGGCTCCCTGCTCGGCAGGAAGCCTGCTTCTCCCTCTCTCACTCCCCCTGCTTGTGTTCCCTCTCTGGCTGTGTTTCTCTCTGTCAGATAAATAAAATCTTAAAAAAAAAAAAAAAATGTTCTCTAGGAGTGCCTCGCCAGCCCAGCTGGTGGAGCACGTAACTCTTGATCTCAGGGTTGTGAGCTCCAGCCCCATGCTGGGTGTAGAAGTCACTTAAAAATAAAATCTTAAAAAAAAAAAAGAAGTATCTCTAACCTCTTTAAGCAGTAACAAACTGCATAAGGCATTTTTATAAATAATTTTCAGTAAAAAAAAGAAAAAACAACAAAACATTTTAAAGGCAGTAAATCTCAGTGCTCTGGAAAACTTTGTTAGTTTATGTGGACAACACTATGCAAATATGATCTATTCCTCTCTATTTTTCTTTTTAAACCTTTCCCTCTCTGTAATGGAAAAACCAGATTCATTTGGTTTATCTTAAAATCTTTATAACCTGTCTCAAAGAAGGAATCTTTCTGAATGTAGATATCTCAAAATCCCCAGTATTATTTCTTGGCTTAATGATTTCTTTGTTTAATTTGGCTTAATTTATCAACATCATGACATGTGGCAATCATCAGATTTGTTAATATACAGTCTCATTAATCCATGCCTGACCACCTGCTTGGAGTCCCCCTACTGAGCAATCTGAGCAGTGGTTCTTAAAATTTACTTACCACAATACACCCAATTTTGATTTAAGGGGCCTGTGGTGGGACCCCTAAGGCTATTCTGAAGCAGGTAGTCAGAAAACAGATCAAAGGAACAGTGTTATAGATCCTCCCACATCTAGCCACATACACTCAACTATCACCGTTTCGTTCCCTCACATAGAGAACACTTTCAGCCAAACACTGGTGAATATGTGATCTAGGACATAGCATTCCAATAGTTAATCTCCTTTTACCAAGTCTTGGAGGTACATATTAGATTTATTTTTTTCCCCCCTGCTAATAGTATGCGAGCATTTGCTCATTTGGGCTTGGGTTTTTCGCTACTTTCTTAGGCCAGTCAATCAAGGGACTAAAAGACTTAGTTTCAGGGCGCCTGGGTGGCTCAGCAGTTAAGTGTCTGCCTTCGGCTCAGCTCATCATCCCAGGTCTGGGATCGAGCCCCACATTGGGCCCCCGGCTCATCACGAAAACTGCTTCTCCCTCTCTTACTTCCCTTGCTTGTGTTCCCTCTCTCAAATAAATATATAAAATCTTTAAAAAAATAAAAGACTTGGTTTCATCTACTTGTTAAAACTATAGTTTTATTTATTTCACAATCCTAAAGGGACTAGATTTGAAATGCAAGGGCATAAGTGAGATAATTTTAACGATTATACGTTACCTCATTATACGGTGAAAAAATAAACTGGAAGATGATCAGTAACCCGATTAGAGTGGGTTGGCTGGTATAAAAACCAAATGCAGCAAAAAGCTCCTTCCGACCAATTAATACAGCAAACAAGAAGAAACACAGGAAAGAATTCATCTAGAAAGACATAAAATTTTTAACTTAGTAATAAGGTGATATTGCTGTGGGATCAGAAGCACCAAAAAACTAGAATCAGACATGGTGTGATTCTAAGAATGGTGTTATTGTAATCACAGAAAAAGTGATTCTAGAAAGAAAAATAAAATTTCCCCAAATGTCTATGCTGTATAGTTTTCTGTAAGAACAGGCTTAAGTGGAGCCTCCTATGATTGAGGGTTTGAAGTGGCCAAGAGCAATGGAATAACTCCTTTCTGTAAAAAGCTGAAGAGCTAGAATGGATTCTGGCTTTGTTTGCACTAAATCATAATCAGACATAAGGCCTTCCACCTCACCTTGATATGGAAGCTCTAAAAAAAATAAGATTCCCTTGAATACTCTTTGGCACCCACTACAGCTGTACTGAGTAGTTAGGTCCAAGAAAAAAGGTAGATGTATCTTTAACAATAAATGAGAGAAAAAAAATCAAAAGTCTGCACCAAAATATGAGTAAAGAGGTACTGGAGTAAGGCTGGAGAACAAATACCATTCTTCCCCTTGGCAGGTCAGGATCTTGGGAGGCCAGAGGTACCATATGTGAATGTGCTGCTCCAAACCATTTGCCAGATAACCCCAAAGCTACCAGCCAAGAGTGGGGCTCAGCATAAGGCTCACCAGCTGGCCCAGGATGAAGCACAAGCAGCTCTACCATTCCATCCTTGTAACTCAGTGGATCCAAAATGACAAGCTCCAATAGAAAACTTCATGCATAGGACAGGCCCCTATGGTTATAAGCTAGGCATGCCATTTTATGTCAAGTAACTACCTGCCTTTTGATAAATAGCTTTTGGTTTGCTATTGGGCCCTACCAGAGACTGATTCCTGACCGTGGGACACTAGGATCCTGCATTCTGAGCTGTCCCTCCTAAACTGATCCACACAGCCAGGAAACTGTTATGCCCTGAAGCACTCCAACATCAGGTCTAAGCGGCATACATGCAAGTGGGAATGAAGGATGTCATGAAGAAAGAAGTTAAATGAACAAGTGGCTCATAGTTCCAGTATGCCAACTCCTGCCACTCTGCCATCCTCAATCAACCCTTACTCATGGGGATCTCCCTATAATCATTTAATTGAAGATGAAAAATTTGAGCCCATTTTACAAATAATACAATATGCTGGCACTGGCTGAAAGTGGACTGCTGTAGCATTACAGAATCACTTGAGGCTGTGCCTGGAAGACAGCAATGAAGGAAATACTCTCGTGAGGAAAATTTTAGGTAGTATATCTCACTGTGCACTGGAAGGATCCTTCTAGTGTAGAAGAATAGAAGGTCTGAGCTAAGACTATATAATCACTGGCAAATAATGAATGAACCAATTATCAGGGCCTTGGAATGAACTCAAGGATGGCTAACAAGATCTGGAAAAGAGGTATGTGGAAAAACTTCCAAAATTAGCCCAGGGTATGATAATACTGTGGTTCAATGTGAGCGTTCACTAAAAGGGTCCACAGTAAAGGAGGCTGCTAATAGGTGGAGAAGATATCTGCTCTGTGGATGTCAGTCAGCTTCTCTCCCTAGGACTTGGTCAAGGGGCTCTTGGTGCCAGGGATGGAGTCAGTGCATTAGTCAACAACCTAGATATCGGCCCCTCCACTGGCTTTTGCTGAGTGCACGGTCTATTAGAAGGGACAGTCAACCCCACCATGGATCAGGTACCACACATCAGGGACAGCCCACTACCTCTTGGTAGCCTGATTCCACCGCACCCCTTCCTTCATGAAAACAGCACCAATTATCCTTTTTAGACCAAATACCTGAACTTGGATTTAGGCTTATTTACTGTCTTACTCATGGCCATCTATCCATACAACTAGCTTTAAGCCATGGAATTCATTTTTTACTGAGAGATGCAAGGCAACAGGAAGGGCCCACAGGGGCTCACAAGTCCTCCCATGTAGACCACCATCCAGAACTAGCAGGCCTTTAGAAAGGTATGAAGATCCACTTCTGATTCTTTTACAGTTCACAAGTATGACGATTTGATGTTTACACTGTTGTGTGACATCTGCCTCCCTCAAACCTTGTTACTTTAGCACATTATCCCTCTGACATGAAAACAAAACAAAAACAAACAAACACCTACTTCAGCCCCGGTTTAAGCCACATCTGCTCAGAAGCAATCAACAGGATATAGTGCTACTTCGTCTGAAACCTGACAACGGTGCTAGCTGTTGCTTTAGAGCTGATTTAGACCCTAAAGGAGCAATGTGACAGGAACTGCTATTTTCTTCTTCATAGCCACTACAGTTCTCTTCAGTAGAAATATAATGGCTTGTAAATGAGGAAAAAAAGTTTAAAAAGAAAGCATTTTAATGCCCCGTTTATCAAGGCTCATGACTTTTGATTTTCACAGTCCCTAGGGATAAGTGACTCTGGACGTGGCCACAACATTGGCAACAGCAATAAACTGACTCGGTCCTTACTGCTTCCACATACCACTCCAAGCTCTATAGGCATTAGCTCATGTATCCTCACATCAGCCCTAAGGGGTGTTACCATCCAAGAAAGGATGGAGACAGAGAGAGCTCAAGAACTTGCCTGAGGTCACAGCTATTAAGTCAGGGAGCCATGAGGTCAAGCCACCTTCCATCTCTCCGTCCTGCCATACATCTCCTTTGACTACTGTGCCATAAAAAGAGAACTGCCATTCCCAACTTACCTGGCTGATAATGATATTTTTGACTGTGTGTCCCAACTTCCAGTGCCCCAGTTCGTGGCCAAGTACAGCAAGCACTTCCTCATTTTTACATCCTTGTTTCTTATTCTAAATCAAAGAATGCATTGAAAATAAATTATTAACAACCTTCAAAAAGTTTATAACTTTTAACCCAGTAAGAGCCGTTCTTAGATTCTAAGTAACTTAAGAAAACAGACTTTTGTGCAAAACTTCTTATCCACTTAATAAAACATTCTCTAAATCACTCCATAGTAGACACTGGGTTAACAGTGGAGAAAGAATCATGAAGAAGACAGACATTTCCTGACTTCATGAAGCTTACAGTCTAATTTGGATTGGAAAAAAGAATGTTAAAAATATAAATATCAATAGACGATATTTAAATAAACCATGGCAAAGTTATATGACAGCCATATTGTAAATCCATTAGAAATGTTTCCAAATTATGTTCTGACATGGGAAAATGGTTTATTAGGTGAAGAAAGCATGATACAAAACTAAAAATGATTCCAATTATGAAAAAATGTGAATGCAAAATAAAAACACAAATACAGAAAACAAGCTGGATGTATATCAAATGTTAACAACAGATTTTTCTATATGATACAATTATAGTGATTTTTTTTTTAAGATTTTATTTTATTTATTTGACAGAGAGAAACACAGCTAGAGAGGGAACACAAGCAGAGGGACTGAGAGAGGGAGAAGCAGGCTTCCCGCCGAGCAGGAATCCTGATGTGGGACTTGATCCCGGGTCTCCAGGATCATGACCTGAGCCGAAAGCAGCCGCTTAACCAACTGAGCCACCCAGGCGCCCCAATTATAGTGATGTTTAACTGTTTTATATCTTTCCTATATTCCAAATTATCTACAAATAAGCACATATCACTTATGATATCTCCTCAACACACCATGAATTCACCTTTAAAAACTGACACTTCTAAGATGGTAGAAAGAACATTCACAATTCACTGCTAATGTTACTCCTTCCAAAATCCCCAATAAAACAACAGTCGAGGAATCTTTTAAAAAAGACATGAGCATGAAAGGTGACTATAGCGATGTTCTGGAAGCAGAAAAGCAGAGGGGCATATGAGGAGACTTAGCAGACTCAAGCTGACTCACAAGTCAGCTTTTAAAAAAGACATGAGCATGAAAGGTGACTACAGCGATGTTCTGGAAGCAGAAAAGCAGAGGGGCATATGAAGAGACAGCAGACTCAAGCTGACTCACAAGCCAGCAGTGGAGCAAACAGAACCAGCCTGATTTACACCACACAGTTTGCAAAGGGCTTGGGAACTAACAACACTAGGTACTTCTGGAACCAGGAGAAAAGGGGAAGACCTTAAAATAAGAATTGGGGGTAAGAATGTTTTCAGAAGTGGTTAAAGCTTCAGATTCCTTCTTCAACTCTACACCAAATGACAAGTGCTCCTCCCTCAATGTGGCAAGAGCCTGAACATTTATTCTCTCTGGATAGGGCAAAAGAAGAGAATCTTTCAAACAAGGTTGGGCATAGCAGAGGGCTAGAGTACACTAGCAACAGACCATGTATCTGGTTAGCTGTAGGTACGGGACACTGAATATTGACAACTCTCGTGACGCTGTCCTCTTCTGGCACCTGGATCCCAGAACACTACCGTCCAGGCAGAAGATCAAAAGAGTACTCCCTGGGAACGCTGATCACTCCACCAGAAAAGACTGGAGGATAGTAACACTGGGTGTTAGCGGCCAAGAAGTCCACCCAGGCCAGCCTGGGTGAACTCAGCCAAGTCCAAAGTGAACACGCCTTATCAACAGGCTTAGAGATTCCAATAAAGTTTTTGGTGTCATTTTCCTTACCAAGGAGTAGACAACCAAGAATTACCAAATATATGAGGGAAGTTGTTAAGATGGAAGACCAGATCCAGAAAAAAAGCAAAATGGAAGAAACAGACATTACATAAGGAGAAAAATTTCATTTTTTCCCCTTCAACACATACGAAGACTAGGCCAGAAAAGGTAAAAAAATAACTACAAAAATTGCTAACGTTTATTAAACAATGACTACAAACAGATACCCTCTGTGCTAAATACTTAATTATCTCAGTTATACACCACAACCATCATATGACATAATTCTTATTATTACCATTTTACAGATGAGAAAATCTAGGCACACAGAAGTTAACTAATTCTCCTCTGGCCACACAGCCAAAGTCTGGCATTTGAAATCAGGTAGTCTGGGGCCAGAGACCTGTGCTTTCAACTTTTATACAACTATGAATGCAAAAGTAAATTATTCAATATTCACCAATCAAAAAAAAAAAATTTTAGTTGACACATGTGTAACTATTTGCATATTATTAAAGTACAGCAAAATAATTAAACCTAAATGGTAGGTGGTCGTATCAGTGACGAGATATGTTTACTAAGCCAAATAAAATTGTTTATAAACTTCTCTGACTTAATGTAAACAGTGCCAAGATACAATGAGCAATTTAGTCCTCTACACACTCACACATGTAAACATACATATTCACTCACCAACAAAACCACACATACACCCACCACTAGACACCGGCTTCGGGCAATGTTACAAATTAGCCTGAAAATTCTCAGACATCTAAAATGCTTAAGAGGTTATAAATATCCATTTAAAAATATTTAAGGGACGCCTGGGTGGCTCAGTTGGTTGGGCAACTGCCTTCGGCTCAGGTCATGATCCCAGAGACCCGGGATCGAGTCCCACATCGGGCTTCCTGCTCGGCGGGAAGCCTGCTTCTCCCTCTCTCACTCCCCCTGCTTGTGTTCCCTCTCTCGCTGTGTTTCTCACTGTCAAATAAATAAAATCTTAAAAAAAAAAAAAAAAGAAAAAGAAAATTTCTAAAAAAAAAAATTTTTTTTTAAAAGATTCTGTTCATTTATTTGAGAGAGAGTGAGGGAGCACACAAGTAGGGGGAGGGGTAAAGGGAGAGGGAGAAGCAGGTTCCCAGGTGAGTAGGGAGCCCCACATGGGGCTCAATCTCAGGACCCTGAGACCATGACCTGGGCCAAAAGCAGCCACTAAACTGTCTGAGCCACCCAGGAGCCCCATAAATATCCTTTAAGACATATAGTTTAGGGGCACCTGGGTGGCTCAGTTGGTTGAGTTACTGCCTTCGGCTCAGGTCATGATCCTGGAGACCCGGGATCGAGCCCACATCGGGCTCCCTGCTCAGCGGGAAGCCTGCTTCTCCCTTTCTCACTCCCCCTGCTTGTGTTCCCGCTCTGGCTGTGCTTCTCACTGTCAAGTGAATAAAATCTTAAAAAAAAAAAAGACATATAGTTTAGTTCATTAGAAAGTAAAGGAAAGCCAAAGGTGAAGAGTTGAAATTGAGATCCCTTGCACAAATCCATGAAGGACTACACTGAGTCAAAGAGTGAGCTAGAAGAAAGTATGGTAGTAAAATCACCCAACTGTGTCGTCTTACCTAAAATGGGAAAAAAAAAGTCCCTGATTAAAATTCAAAATCATGATCTGTATGATCCATAAAAATCCAAAACTGAGAGATTAAAGTACTTCTGGTTTGGTAGTGCTGGGGACAGATGACAGAACCAAATGCAAATCCTCTAATTGAGGACTGTACCCTAAACCTAGGCCCTTCAGAATTCCTAAAGATTAAAATCAGTGATGCATTATGATAAATAATTGCCAAAGACTTCAGAAAATGATGGAACAGGGGCACCTGGGTGGCTCAGTTGGTTGGGCGACTGCCTTCGGCTCAGGTCACGATCCCGGAGACCTGGGATCGAGTCCCACATCGGGCTCCCTGCTCGGCGGGGAGCCTGCTTCTCCCTCTCTCACTCCCCCTGCTTGTGTTCCCTCTCTGGCTGTGTTTCTCTTTGTCAAATAAATAAAATCTTTAAAAAAAAAAAAAAAAAAAAAAAAAAAAAAAAAAAAAAAAAAAAAAGAAAATGATGGAACAATGAGTAAGAAGAGTTAGCAGAAAAAATAAAGAGCACCATTAGCTCTATGAGACTTCATATAATGGAACTGCTAGATATAAAATATTTCAAAAAGCATATTTTATACAAAAAAGAGATCTAAGAACATGAAGAAGGAACAGGAGACATCCAGAAACAGCCAAACTAATTTGAAAAAGAAACAAACAGTTTTAAAATTAAAAAACAATGGGCTGGTTAAAGAATAAAATAAATTTATCCAGAGAAAGAATCAATGCACTGGAATGTAGAGATAAAAAGACAGAAAATATAATATAAAAGAGTAATTATCACCTGTGGAAGACAGAATGAGATATGTATCCATCATTCACGTAACTGGATATGGATGTTACATTTATCTAACTGGAATTCTAGAAAGACAGACTGGTGAGAATGGGGGAGAGGCAACACTCAATGATATAACTTGCTAAGAATTCTCAAAACTTCAGGAAAGATCTAAGTTGTTAGATTTACAAATAGTAATATATCCCAAGTAGGACTGAGATAAAGAAATCCGTACCTGCAGAACATGAAAATCAAGGAGAAATCTTAAGAACAACCAGACAGAACTATTAAGAAATGACAATAAATAAGCTCAGAGCAGACTTTTTCAACAGGAACAAAGTAAGCTACAACATAATGGAATGGCATCTTTTTTTTTTTTTTTTTTTTAAGATTTTATTTATTTGACAGAAACACAGCAAGAGAGGGAACACAAGCAGGGCGGGGAATGAGAGAGGGAGAAGCAGGCCTCCTGTGGGGCAGGGAGCCTGATGTGGGACTCGATCCTGGGTCTCTGGGATCATGACCTGAGCCAAAGGCAGTCGCTTAACCAACTGAGCCACCCAGGTGTCCCCCCTCCCCTTTTTTTAAATTTTATTTGAGAGAGAGAGAGAGCACAGCAGGAGAGGGGCAGAGGGAGAGGAAGAAGCAGACTCCCTGCTGAGGAGGGAGCCTGACATGGGGCTTGATTCTAGGACCCTGGGATTATGACCTTAGCCGAAGGCAGACACTTAACTGACTGAGCCACCCAGGTGGCCCAGAATGGCATCTTTAAAGTGCTAAGATACGGGTACCTGGGTGGCTCAGTCATTAAGCATCTGCCTTCGGCTCAGGTCATGATCCCTGAGTCCCGGGATTGAGCCCCACATCAGGCTCCCTGCTGGGGAGAAGGGAGCCTGCTTCTCCCTCTCTCACTCCCCCTGCTGTGTTCCCTCTCTAGCTGTGTTTCTCTCTGTTGAATAAATAAAATCTTAAAAAAAAAATTAAACAAAATAAAACACAAGATGAAAGGAATAATTAGGTCAAAGTGAGTACGGTCCCTGGATTGTTCAGGAAGCAGTGAAGATACTAGATATTTTAAGATTTTAAGTCATATGGGCAAGCTTAATTTTTAACAGTGGTCACTGAAAGAACAATCATACAAGAACATTCCAACCTGAGTATCAACTCAAATGTAATTTTTAAAAAACACTGATACAGTTCTAAAAAAAAAAGCAGGAAGGTGTACGTGTGTATGTCTAGAGTTAGGGTTGGGTATGGAAAGGACAGAAGAAAAGGACATAAAATAATATGGTAGAAATAATTTCAAATATATTGGTAATTACAACATATATAAATAAACTAAGCTTTAAAAAAAAGAAGGATAGTGACTCTCAGTTTGTATTTAAAAATCCAAGGGTTTTGGGTACATAGGTAGGTCAGTCGGTTAAGTCTGTGACTTCAGCTCAGGTCATGATTTTAGGGGCCTGGGATAGAGCCCATGTTGGGCTCCCCGCTCAGCAGGGAGTCTGCTTGTCCCTCTCCCTTTGCCCCTCCCCACACTTATGCTTTTTCTCTCAGATATATGAAATTTTTAAAAGATAAATAAGTAAAAATAAAAACGACCGTAACAACAAAACCCACCTATATACCCTGTGTAAGGCATCTAAGACTGAGGATGGTTAAGATGGGAAGTAAAAGGATAAATGACATCGTGGCTGGTTGCACAAAATGATGAATATACTAAAAACCACTGAATTGTACATTTAAAAATGGTTGAAAAAATAAGTTTTAGCTCAATAATTTTTTAAAAAAATGTAAATGGATGACCTCTAGCAAACTTTAACCAAAAGAAAATTGATGTAGCTATATTAACATCAGACAAAATCAACTTAAAAGGCGACTCAAGGGGGGCCTGGCTGGCTCAGTTGGTGGAGCATGGGACTCTTGATCTCAGGGTGGTTAAGTTCAAGCCCCATGTTTGGGGCAGAGATTACTTAAAAATAAAATCTTAAAAAAAAAAAAAAAGACTACTTAACAGCATTATTAAAGAAGGTCACCACAGAATGGTCAAAGGTTCAGTTTACCAGGAAGATGCATTAATTCTGAGTTTATATGTACCTAATACTATTTCTTCGGAATATATCAATTCTGACAAATCTATTATTAGAGGATGTCAACATACCTCTCTCAATAACTGATACGTCAAGCAAATAAAGTATTGAAAAGATATAAAGAACTGAACCAAATAATAAACAAGCTCTATCTACTGACACACACAGTATACTGCAACAAAGAATTAGAGAATATATAGCCAAGAAAAGTGAATGCTAAGGGTTTTGAAATAAACTGCAGCTACTTAAAAGGGTGAAGTACAAATAGATGAATGTGGAGCTAATTTTGTTTTGTACAATTTTGAAAAATGCAACCTAATGGGAACACAAGCAGCCAGATTTATTCTACCACTTTCCCCCTCATTCCCCAATTCCTTTGGGTAGATACATGAGAAAGAGGATAAAGAGATTTGGAAGATAGTATTGACATTTATTATCTCTTTTCCTTTCAAATATTTGAATTTAGGTCAGAGCACATCTGGTGGGCGAAGAAAAGAATGGGAAAACTGACCTACTTCTTTAAAAGGCAGAGAGACACATGTGTACCTGTACTTTCAGGACCATTAGGAAAGAGTACCAATTTTAAGCACCAATTAACAGGCCTCTATTCTAAGGGGGAAACTGAAAGTGAATATTCACATATGAAGATATTCACAACAAGAATATTTTTAACAGCAAAAAACTGGAAACAGTCCATACATCCAACAGGAGAATGATAAAAAAATGATAAATAAAGATGAGAAATACATATAGTGAGAGATTTATGGTCAGCTGGATTATTCATGCTTTCTAACTTTTCTATTCCTTTCATAATAAGCAAAAATATGGCTGTTTGGTTTAACACTAATCATAATGATAATAGCTCCCATTCTTTGATGGCCTATGTGGCAGACCCGGATGTATTAGACATCTTATATGTGGTTCACTATCCTCACTGCTACAAGGCAGCTATCAGTTGCTTCACTGTATATAAGGTAACACTGTCCTGAGACTTGTTTTCAGAGTTGCCAGCTTCCCGATATGAACTATGAATTCTTTCACAGAACAAGCTCTCGACTAGATAGCATAGGCCCCTGTGTCCTAGTGTGAGGCTGGTTTTAGGACACTATTTGGAAGTACACAGAGTCACAAAAATTTGGAATGATGGGAGCTTAATAAATGAGAGTCACCTTTCCACACAAAGAAGACTTACTTCATTCTGATAGATTCTTGGACAAAATTGGATTTCCTTTACTTCCCAAACTAACTTCACGTAAAGGAATAGCGAAAACTACCACACACCTTTTACTTTTCTCTACCATTTTCTTTTTCACAAGTTTCACCCCCTGACTCATTTGATCCCAACACCACTAAACTGGGTGTGGGGGGGTTATTATCTTTATTTTAGAGATGAAAAGGAAGCTGGCAAATTAAAAATGTCTTGCTTCAGATCATCTTGCTAGTGAGTACTGGGTAAACTTCAACCCCACCACCTCTGGGGCCTGTGCCCTTTCTATTACTCTTATTAACTGGGAAGACTTACACACAACTCGAGCACCTCCTGGGACATACTTCTTTTCTTCTACAAAGGGGCAGCTTTGCTACAGTTTTACTTTTCCTTTTACTCAAACTACTTTTGACACAGGTTGTTCCAAATATAGTTTGTCTCCAGAAGGATAAAATGCCAGAGTTAAGTTTCCTCAACATCATAATAACCAGTATAGAGCCATTCCATTCATCAAAATGTTACTAGCTCTAAGAGGAGGGATTTCAGACCACTTAGTTTTTCTTCTTTAAACTTCTGTTAAAAATGAAATGCTTCATTTTCTCTACCTCATCCAGACTGAAAACCATCTTTGCACACCCCTGCACCACTGTGCTGTACATAGTAGGCGTTTAGTACTAGGTGAATAAACCACTGTTTCCTAAACTTCTGCTACATCTGTGTGCTCTCTGTATGATTACTTACTCAATAGCTTTCTTTAAAACAATTCACTTTTTAAAACTTAGCCTTGTCCTAAATGGATGTATTCATGAAATCTCTGTATGCTAGTTCTATCTTTGGCCTAATGTACCCTAACAAATATATAGCTATTCAATTTAAAATACTGCTATGCTACCTAAAACAGTACGGCACATGCACACGAAAGCACTACAGTTAATGAAGTATTGAGTCAAGTTTGTTGTTGTTGTTTCTATGAAGTTTTTAATTTTAATTCCAGCATACTTAGCATAAAGTGTTATGTTAGTTTCAGGTGTACAATGCAGTGATTCAACACTTCCATATGACGCGGAGTACTCATAACAAGCGTGCCCCTTAATCCCTATCAATGATTTCACCCATCTGCCTGTCCACCTCCCCTCTGGCAACCTTCAGTTTGTTCTCTATAGTTAAGAGTCAGCTTCTTGCTTTGCCTCTTTCTCTTTTTTATTCCCCCTCCTTGTTTGTTTTGTTTGTTAAATGCCATGTACGAGGGGCATCTGGGTGGCTCAGTTGTTAAACATCTGCCATTGGCTCAGGTCATGATCCCGGAGTCCTGGAATTGAGCCCATCAGGCTCCCTGCTCGGCGGGAAGCCTGCTTTGCCCTCTCTCACTTACCCTGCTTGTGTTCCCTCTCTAGCTGTGTCTCTCTTTGTCAAAATAAATAAATAAAATCTTTTAAAAAATAAAAAATAAAAAAATAAATGACACATATGAGCAAAATCATATGGTATTTATCTTTCTCTTCGTGAGTCTTTGATTTCCTTCACTCCCCACAATAGAAATCACAAGGTATTTTAAATCCATCTTTTTTTTTTTTTTAAAGATTTTATTTATTTATTTGACAGAGAGAAACACAGCCAGAGAGGGAACACAAGCAGGGTGAGTGAGAGAGGGAGAAGCAGGCTTCCCGCCGAGCAGGGAGCCCAATGCGGGGCTCGATCCCGGGTCTCCGGGATCATGACCTGAGCTGAAGGCAGATGCTTAACCGACTGAGCCACCCAGGCGCCCCTTAAATCCATATTTTACCATGACTCTTGAACTTACTCTGATTCTCACTCTAGTACAGACCCTCATTATCTTGGTTACCTTGATGCAATAGGGCCCTAAAAGTCTCCCTGTCTCCAGTCTGCTCATCCTGTATGCTGCCACCAAATTGTAATTTTCCTAAAGCAAGCTTTGGCTCCTACCCAAATCAATCTAAACCTTCCAGGCCACTGGAAACCATTTGATGTCTTCAGGAAGGATTTTACAAACTGATTCCAGTCTACCTTTCTATCCCCATCTATAAAAATCCACATAATTATTAGTCTTAGAATAGCCAGCATGTATTGTTCTGGGTTTTTTTGTGGTTTTTTTTTTTTGTTTTTTTTTTTTAATCTCTATAGCTTTATTCATTCCATACCTCAACCTGAAAAGCCCCATTCCCAAGTCAAAATTCTACTTAGCTCAAATATCTACTCTTTTAAGAAAACTTACATTAGAATTCTTAGTAATTTCTTATCTAAAAGCCACACTACTCTAGCCACTATTTACCACACCCTGCTTTCATTTATGGGCTATTTGAGTACATGGCTAGTCTCCTCTACTACATGTTCTTCAGGGCAGGGCTATGTTTAATATATCTTCATTATGTGACCTGTACCTAGATGGTAAAAATTTGTAGTTATAATCAATGAAACCAAGCAGGCTGTTTAAGAAGTCAGCAAAAGGGGTGCCTGGGTGGCTCAGTTAGTTAAGCGACTGCCTTCGGCTCAGGTCATGATCCCGGAGACCTGGGATAGAGCCCTGCATCGGGCTCCCTGCTCGGCTGGAAGCCTGCTTCTCCCTCTCTCACTCCCCTTGCTTGTGTCCCCTCTCTGGCTGTGTTTCTCTATGCCAAATAAATAAAATCTTTAAAAAAAAAAAAGTCAGCAAAATAACTCAAACTCCACTCAACACACTTCTAAAGACTATCTAATCTTTTGTAAGATTTAAGCCAAAGAATAATGTTCCCCTAGATACTAAAGGTCATTCATTTCATTACATTGTTTGAAATGGACCACTACCTAACGTCACAGTTTGACTATGATGTTATCCACCCCCAACCCCGCACCCCTGTATGTGGTTACCTCTTAAGCAGGCTGACTTGCTCAACTTGCAGGATTCCCTAGCCTCTGCCTTCAGCTCAGGTCATGATCTCAGGGTCCTGGGATCAAGTCCCACTTCCGGCTCTCTGCTCAGTGGTGAGCCTGCTTCCCTCTCTCTCTCTCTGCCTGCTTCTCTGCCTTTCCTGTGATCTCTCTCTCTGTCAAATCTATCAATCAATCAATCAATCAATCTTTAAAAAAGAAATCTGTAAGAGAACTTAACTTACTGTCCACAGTTACAGAGATCCAAAACCATCTCTGAATGACACCAAAGCTAATAGCACATTCCCATTCATAGACAAATACTGGCAGCTGTCTCTGATTAAATTTGTGTTGTAACTTAACACTGTCTCTTCTCCCTCTTTTAGTTCTGATACTTGAGATCTTGCTAATCAGCCTCAGATCACCTCATCCAGGAAAGAACTCAGAAGAAGCTTCTAATACTCAAGTCAGTTTTAAGAAATGTCTTCTCTTGTGCTTCCACTACATCCAGGATACACCGCTTCACTGTTACAATTATCATACTGTACTGGGCTTCGATGACTTTCTCCCCTTCAGACCATAAGCTCCTGGAGAGCAAAGTTTCCCTCTTATTCTTGCACTTCCAGTGCCAGGCAAAGTGTCTCAGCACAAAAGATATGTTTCATAAATATTTGCCAAACAAACCAAAGAAAACCGACCACACTGCATAGTGCACCCAAGGACACACAGCTACTAAATGACAGAGCCAAGACTCAAATCCAAGTCTCTTCACTGTCAAAGCCTATCATTAGTGTGCCTCAATGAGCTAAAAATCAGATGCTTATCTTCTCTTTATCCTGCTGGAGGAATTTTCTGAACATAAACAAATAGGGATTATATATAACGTCCCTGTTTTAAAGATAGCTTATAATCATAAGAATTTTCCTATCTTATGCTTCCAATTTTCATGTACATGTTCTACAAAAACTTGCAAGGTAGTTAGCATATACAACAGTGATAATCTCTCCCAAATACCAGCATTATAAAGGGGCCACAGGGTTCTTATCTGATAATCTCCTTGAATTTACCGCTCACTACACAGAAAGTGATGTTAATTTTGAGTTGTCACAGGAATTGTTTACAAAACTAAGCCAGGGTCTCAGGAAAAGAACTCACTTTAACTTTAGCTTTTATTTCTTCACTGTCCCCTTCTCCATCTTTGCGGGGTTCCATGCCAGACTCCTCCAGGATGTCTTTGTTTAGTACAGAATACTCTTCTAGTAGAGTGTCAAACAAAACTATTCGCTTGTTCTTGAAGAAGCCATAAAAATAAGCATTGCTGTGGGAAGAGCGTTTAGATCCTAAGGAAAAGACAGTTCAAATCATGGAAAATAATTAAAAAGTTTGGGGTTCTCTGGAGAGACTCCTAGAAATTTCATTACTGGAAAGGACATTAACATTTCAAACTGTTTAATACCTGAAGAAAACTGTTATCAACGTAAATCACCACCTGCAGTGGAGTGTCTGCTTTTGTATAGTCTTGCCAACAAATACTTGTGCTCATCACAGCTTTATAGCAATAAGTAAAATCTAAATATCCAACAGCAGTGGAATGATTAAATTATGGTAGAGTTGTGAAATGGAATTTTAACCAGGCAGAAAAAAAGCAACTCCTGAAGAATCTTAAGATACAAAAAAACTCACCAATATATTGTGAAGGATATAAAACTTCACACACACACACACACGGTTCCATTATTGTCATGGAAAAAAAGTACATGTAAATAGAAAAGCATAAAACAAGCCTATGAAGACATATTTCAAAATACTAAAGTGTTTGCCACTGGCTTCTAGAACTATAGGTTTTGTTTCCTCCTTTATACTTTTCAAGGCTTTTAAAAATAAGTACACTTACTTCTATAATCAGAAAAAGTTAAAGCCATTTTTAAAAAGACTGGGGAAAAAAAACATACCTAACAGTATGTGGCTAACAAGAGCTGAACTATGGCTGATTTTATTCTTGCTTCTTTATATTTTTCTTTATTTTCTAAATGTTCTACACTGTGCAGAAACCTGTGTGGTTAAGAGCAGACTTTGGGTTCAAATCTTGGCTCTGCCATGTAGTAGTTGTGTTAATGTAATAAACTTCCTTAATTTCTTTAAGCTTTATTTACCTGTTTATGACATGAGGCTAATCTCTACCTCACTGAGCTGGATTAAAGATTACATGAGAAATTCTAAGTGAACCAATTCATACACTGCCTGATCCATAAACTAGTACTACTACTTATAGACATTTTTTTTAAAAGGAATGATAAAATATGTTTCTTTTGAGAATTTGAGATGTCTCAGAGAAAATATGTATTCTCTACCTCCCCATACTTCTAATATAAAGCATGGTTAGCAATAAATTTGGGATACAGTATATTCTACATAAACAGCAGTATGCTCGGCAATATATTTAGAATTTAGGAAGGCTTTGATAAATAGTAGCTTATTTATTTATACTATTATTTTCTCACTTTTTTATTTGATTGCCTAAAAGAGCCAAACATGTAGTTCAATTCTGACAGTGGTATAGGACCTCAGCATCTGGAAAGCTACATATCATTTGGAAGTCTTACACTTCTCTCTCATTTCTGTCTTCTCTGATTCTAATTTTTAAATACAAATATTTCTTAAAAGCTGCCTTACATTATTTATGGAAACAGGCAAACTGTACACTTATAAAAAAATAAAATTGATGTCTAATATCTCCCACTAGTCCAAATTTCTCAAAGTGTAGCCCAAGGAATACTTATACCAGAATCATCTAGGGGCGCTTGTCAAAAGTAGATACTAAAACACCTGGGAATGGAGCCCAGGAATCTGTCCTGTAAAACAAACCCTCCCCTGAAAATACTTACAGTCACTAAAGCTTATTGGTCCCTGACCTAGACCATAAGCTTTTTGTATCACTGTACTGGCATGTAATATATATTCAATAATGAGTGTTTACAGAATGTGTTGATGGGGCCATTTGAAGTAATATACTTGAGAACTCTGAAAACCAACGTAAGGCACTGCCACCTGTGTCTTTATGTTTTAAGATGTCTTACTTTCACCTCTCAGCAGCATTAGACACAGGTGACCACTCCCTCCTTGAAAGACTTTCTCCTCCTGTCTCAAAAGAAATACCACTTTCTTCTGGCTTTCTTCCTACCTCCACGGCCTCTCCTCCTCAGCCTCTGCTACTGGCTCTTCCTCCCCTGCTGACTCCAACCTGAGGCCCCTTCTCATCTCTAAATGCCCTCATCCATGGCATTAGACACCATCTGTGTCAGATGTTTTCCTATCAATAGTCTGGCCCTGACCTCTCCCTGGAACTCGACTCATATATCCAGCTGCCTATCTGCCACCTCTACATCTCCACAAGGATATCTATAATGCAGATTTGTCATTTATATTTGTGTGTGTGTGTGTGCACGCGTGCGCGCGTGTGCACGCATGCACACTTTTCCTCTGTACAGCGTTCAATTCTCCTTTGTGTTCAGGGACTTTCTCACCATGTAAGTGTTGTGGGAGACTCTTGGCATCTAGCCCATGCCCTGGCTCAGTCAATCAGATACACCCACCCACTGGGGACTCTGAAGATTTAGCTAATTATGCAAAGAAGCAGGGCAGGAGAATTAATGCCACGGGTGCTAGGGGCAGGATGTTAAGAGAGCAAAGTGCTAATTTCAACAGCAGGCTGTCACCAGACTGGTTCTACGGTGAGATTCTGAGCTCCTCAGAAGAGCTTATTTTCCAAGCTTGTAAACTTAACTTTCCTCGTGATTTTGTGAGCTATCAAAGATTGTCTCAATAAGGAATCTTCCTGCTTCAATCAGCCATAGTTGGTTCGACTGCCTACTAAGAAATAACCACTGCTTGAAGAACTCTAATAGTGTTCAATAGATACCTCGACATGTAACATCCAACAGAACTTCATTCCCCACATACCTGTTCTTCGCTTAGTTTTCCCATTTCAGTAAACTACCATTTATCCAGCTGCTCAGGTAAAAAATCTGGGTCATTACCCTTAATGCCTTCATTTCTCCAATTCTTTCACAGGTAATCTATGAGTAAATCTCATCAACTCTCCCTCTGAACTAGATCCCCAGCGCATCTACTTCTCTGCATAGATTACTACTGCCCTAGTCTAAGCTATCTGATCTCTGCCCTGACCACGGCCACAGCCTCCAAACTGCTTGCCTGCTGCCACTCTTGCCCTCCCACTAGAATCTCTTCTCAAGAGAGCAACCCACAGTATTTAAAAACTACAAACCAGACCATGTCACTAAAAGCTTCAATGGCTTTTCCCCCCTGAACTTATAATAAGACCAAGCTCTTCTGATTCACAAAGTCCTGGGTGGTCTGACTCCTGCCTGTGTCTCACACTTCATGTCCTAACACCCTCTTGCTGTGCTGCAGCCACACTGGGCTTTCTTCAGTTGCCTGCAGACACAAAGCTCTAGAAGGTCTTCCCACTGATCTCAGCATGGATAGCTTCTTCCTTCATGCATCAGCTCAAATTCAATTGTTCAGAAAGCTCTTGCCTGATGACCCAATCTAAAGTATCTACTCAGTCATCCTTGATCACATCACACTAGTTTCATTCTCTGCACAACACTAGCTGTCTGATATTTCTTTAGAACAGAATGTTGGTTTTTCACTACAGTATCCCTATAAATTTACAAATCCGTAATGTATGTTTTCATTATTAATAACAACACTTAATCATTCAAAATATTTCTGAGGGTTGTTACCATTATTAAAAAAGATTACACTACAGATCAGTAAACTTCTGCTTACCAAAGGTTAAGTTGCCGAAGTCACAATGGGTGATTTGTGATAAAACCGGGATTCAAACGCAAGCCTATTGACCTCCCAGCCTGACCTCTGAAATGTTACCTTCCACCTACTCAAATTTGTTTTTGTTTTTTTGTTTTTTTAAAAAACAAAAAAACAAGCTCTGGCCAATTTTATTAAAGAAAAAATCTTGTATCACTCACTTTTCACCAGTCTGTCCTGGCACGCTTCCAATGATACGAGAATCACCTCGATTAATGAGAGCGAGTGTGCATATGCCACAGTACTTTCTCCTTTCTATGCCCAATTCAATACTACTGCCACTGTAGTGATGGACACCAGTTTTGGCCAATATGGCATAACACTCTATTTCAGGTTTCCTCAAGGCTGGCAGTTTCATTTTGCCATGTCTGATCATTATCAGTCTGCTTGCATCCCAGTACATACTTCTCACTCTTCATATTGACTTGGAGCCCAAAGGAGATGAACTACAGTGGATTTTTCATCTTTTCTGCAGCCACCGTCTTCCTGCCTTAGGGGTGGGCTAAGTGGGGGATGGTCGGGGAGTGAGGAAAAAACCCACTAAATCCTGATATTCCATAAAGTGCCAGCTCATGTTATAATTCTCCATAAAGTCTTCTCTATTTCATCTAAAACCACAGGGCACTGACAGTGTACTTTACACATCTTATCAATTACCTCTACTGTGGTATCATTAGTTGTCATTTCATATTATCTGATTGTCACTTAAGTGATAAGCAACTTAGGCTGCCCCATCACTTAAAGTCCCTAAAATACAGTCCTACTGTACTGATTGACATACTTCTAATTTACTATTAACTAAAAAATAGTAGTGATCTCAGAGCCTAAAAAGTAGTAGGAATTCTCATTCTACCATTCCCCCCATAGAAATGTCCCAACTGTACTATTAGCTGGCCTGTTACCTCAGAACCATTAGATGTCTGAGCCTTCTATACTCTTCTAGTTGTTGTTAATTCATTTTTCCCATTGTGGCCATCTCTATTCTCCCCGATCCCATAATTACTTCTCAGTTTCTACTCCTTCATCCAATACAGCTGTTTCTCAGTGGTTTTTATTTGTTTTCAGTTTAGAGAAAGGATGGGCAAAGTATAGTTTGCAGGCCAAATCTACTCTGCCACTTATTTTTATAATACATAAACAGCTGTGCTCATTTGTTTATGTATTATCTGTGACTGCTTCTGTATTGTAATGGCAGCATTGAACAGTTGTGACAGAGAGAGACCCTGTGGCCCACGAAGCCTAAAATATTTACTGACTAGCCCATTACAGAAAATGTTTGCCAAACGGTGGCTAGGGAAAGCAAAACTGAAACCTGGAGCAGTGAAGGGATTCATTCAAGATCCCACAGCTGCTAAGTGGCAGAGGCAGAACCTTATCATGCGTTTACGTGGATTTTAATTTATAGATTCTGAAAGTCATGGTGTCATACAACAGTTTTACTCTACCTTTTTAGGCTTGAGACTTTTGTAGTCTTATATAAGCTAACACATAGCTTAACTCTCAAAAGCAATTATCAAAAAAGCAGAGAATAACTGATCTGAAGTATCTAATGGTACTACAGTTTTTGGTAAAGTGCAAATGAAATCAGACGCCTCCACAACACTGAAGTTTTGTTGGATGAGACAGAGCCAGTAACATTGATTTTATTTATTATGAGCCCCTAAACTAGTGCTAAATGGAACCTGACCATGCAAAAGTCCAGCTCAATTACCTGAGGGAGCCAGGCAGGTAAATCAGTCTAACACACAAGATATACCACGGAGTGAAGAAGGCCTTGACCAAACAACACTATAAAGCCAACTAAACACAGCTGGTTAAGGGCAGGATTGGTATTAGGTTACCAATTTCTATCCCTAGACTATGTCACCAATTCCTAGAAATCTTAAGAAGCCAAAATATAATATTGTAACAAATCAAATCATTTGAATAAAACTTCCTTACCCCCAGGTAGCCTTACCTTCAACAACATACACCTTAGTCAAAGGAAAGTCAATACTCTTTGCCATTACTTCAATTTCTTGTTTAAGCTTTCCCTCAGGCAGAGGTGTGAATTTATCAAATAAAGGGGCAATATAATCAGCATAGATTGTGACAAGCACCTGAAAAATAAATGTCAGAACAACCTATGAATATGTTCTTAAAGAAAAACTGTTATTTACATACATTATATTAAAACAACATGTGATCCAGCCTTGAGAACATAGTTCTTACTTGCTCTGATACTCCCAGCCCCAAATAATACCAGATATTCAGTGCTCAAAATCTGTTAAATTAAACCAAAGTGAGTAGTCTCTATGTGATAACAACTGAAAAGTCAAATGGTCCATTCAAAACTACCTTGGGAATTTCTGACACTTCATAAGCCCATCAAAACTTAGAATTCTGCCTTTGAGAGTAATCATGAGAGACCTGTAATCTTTGCTAGAAAATAATTACTAGAGCTTGACTACTATTATTTGGTTGGTCTGCTAAAATTAATTACCTGCAGTGCACAACTATCCACTATGTTTCAAACTGCACTTCCTTCAGCATTTCTGGAGCATTTCCTCTGTTCTTTTTCCTCTTACTTCATTTGCCATACACAGATGTGTATAAATCCAACTAGCACCTGTTTTCGAGTTTGATCCCACTAGTGGAGAGTGAAGTTGAGTATCACGGGAACTCAGTCTAAAGTAAACCTCATCATCAGGGGAGCTAAAGAGCTAAAAGATGCTATTTTCTGGAGGCTGTGAACAGAGCATTTTCTTTTCCTTTTTTTTTTTTTTTTTAAAGATTTTATTTATTTATTTGACAGAGAGAAACACAGCGAGAGAGGGAATACAAGCAGGGGGAATGAAAAAGGGAGAAGCAGGCTCTCCACCGAGCAGGGAGCCCGATGTGGGGCTGGATCCTGGGTCTCCGAGATCATGACCTGAGCCGAAGGCAGTCAGTCAACCAACTGAGCCACCCAGGTGCCCCGAACTGACCATTTTCATTGTGTTGTAGTGTGTGCTGTGAAGTGGTTTACAACATAGCAGAGAGAAGAAGCAAAGATGTGAGGAAGGGAAGATGAGGGGGTGAGAGGACAAGGGAGAGAGAAGGGAGAAAGGGAAGTAAAGAAAAGAGAGAAGGGAAGGAAGGAGAAAGGGAGAACAGAGAAAAAGGGATAAAAAAGGGAGAAAGGAGGAGAGGAAAGGCAGGAGAAAGAGGGCAGAAAAAAATCAGCTAAGTTTATGCTTTTTCTTATCCCTCTTAATCTAATCTCTCTTCAGAACATCCACAATGTTTAGGCACCAGAGCTCAATAAAGAGTCATTAAATGAGCAAACTCAGTCATCCATGTCTAGTGACAACATTGTCTAGTGACAATGCACAGCCCAAATCTGCCTGACAACTGGATCATTAACAATAACTAACAACCAGCTTCTAAGATCTGAGTCAGCATAAGGAGAAGAAAATCTATGGTCCGAGTCAGCTCTTCTATTTCTATACCCAAAGGAGAAACCAAAAGGGAAATTTATTTGATCACTTATTTATATTTCATTTGCTTCTTAAGAACTGCTTACATGCTAATGAAGATCATATCATAGTTCTCTCACCAAAGAAATTTTGTAAAACAAAACAAAGATTTTACTCACCAGAGAAACAACTAATGTGAACAGCCAGGCATATATAAAAAAATAGTCACCCCCAATTTTAATAATGTAAAGGAGAAGTGAAGACACGGGCAATAAAATGCACTGAGTCACAATAAATTTCTTGACTGCATCTTTCATGAAGAATCCCAAAGTCTGAAAAAAGAAAAGATCACCACAAGAAACTGAGAAAATGCTTTTAAAGTAACTAAAAGGTGAGAATACAAAGGATACATTATTAAAGCAATTTTAAAAGTTAAAAGGTAGTGAGTCTGTATTATATGACACTAGGTAGCCTAAGAGAATAAGTAACTGTCTGTCATTTTACAGTTCAAAATACACCATTTCGATGGTAGCAGAAAAACACTAGACTTTAGTACTAGAAGAGTTTATGGCAAGACTTTAAGCTATCATCTTTACCATATCTGCAGTTCCTTTTCCCTCAATTAATTCTTGCTCCAAAATAGAAAATTATGGGAGTGCCTGGGTGCTCAGTTGGTTAAGCGTCAGACTTTTGATTTCAGCTCAGGTCATAATCTCAGGGTCATGGGATGGAGCCCCGAGCAGGCTCTGCAATCAGTGATGGGTCTGCTTGGGATTCTCTCTCTCTCCCTCTTCCTCTGGTCCTCCCTACTGATCTCTCAAGTAAATAAGTAAATCTTTAAAAAAACATAACGTAGTAAATTATGTTTCAATTATTACCAGCAGAGAGGGAAAAAAGCATAAGAAGTCTTTATGTTTAAAACAGAACATATGCATTCTCTAGTTTACCTGTTGATTGAAACCATGTTTTTCTTCTATCACAAAAGTATTATAAAGACTCCATGGCAAACCAGTCAATGCACTGAAAAGTGTAGCCAACAGGAGAAACACCAAGGACTGAGTGATCTGAATACAGGAAGAAATAAATAGCAGTTTTTATAGTGTACTATTAATTCCTTCTTCAAATGAATGATTAGTGAACAAATGAAAAATACATCTCAAGCAATACGCTTGGGTAATACAAGGTCTGAAACATCATCTCTACTCTCCGAGTTGACCTGCGAGAGAAGGAAGCAATTGAACAATGTCTCTTTTATTACAAAGGCACTATATGAAAGTTACCTGAAGCCACACAAAGAAGAACTAAAAAAATGAGAGACAACTGCATACACTGGTGAATTCAAGCAAGACATACTAGGCTGAGAAGACTCGGGATGCCACTCTGAAGAAAGAGGTAAATTAATGGGACAGGAGAGACAAGGAAAGGAGGAGGAATGTGTTCCAATTTAAAAAGCATGGAGCACCCTGTAAGAGGAAGAGGACATGATGACAGGCCTTGGGACAAGGTTGAGACAAAGCAGAGAAATTTATCCCAGAGCATCAAAAAAGCTGGACTACAGCAGATGGGGTGGGTGTCCTAAAGTTTTCACAAGTCAAAGACCAATAGAGAAAATTGCCCTCAAGAATACTTTAAGTGCCTTCACAATAGATTCTTAGGAAATCAAAAGCCAAGAACTGCCTCATTTCTCTTTCCAAACTTTTCCTTGGATAATGGAGGTAAAGGGATACTTAGTATGAAGGGAGTTGGGGGACAGAGAAAGGGTGAGGAGGCAAATGGAATCCCTGCTCTCCCCCCCTCAACAAACAGTGTAAAATGGGATTCTTTTAAGGAAGATATGAGTATACTACACACCATCAAAACACATTTGCTTTCATAACAAAGATGCAGTCAACATAAGTTTCTAAACTTAGGAAGAAGGGAGAAGGGATGAAAAAGGAAGATTTGTCTGGCTATAACAAGCAGGGCAGGCTTAATTTTAGCACTGTTCCCAAACAGGAAATTGGGAAAAAAATTTAAAAAGAGATTCTAGGAAAAAAAAAAAAAAAAAAAAAAAAAAAAAAAAAAAAAAAAAAAAAAAAAAAAAAAAAAAAAGAGATTCTAGGACCTTCCTCAAAACTACTGAATCAGAATCCCATCCTCCAAAAATGCAATCATGATTGTATGAATATTTGCTTTTCTCACATATCATAAAAATTTTCTGTATCAATATATAGCTATTTCTTCCTAATTAACAGCTTTAGAGTATTCCATTGTATAAGCAGACACCTAGGCTACCTCCATGATAGCAATAGCAGTCATTCCAATGCCATAATGAATCCTTTATTTATTTAAAGATTGTATTTATGTATTTGACAGAGAGAGACACAGTGAGAGAGGGAATACAAGCAGAGGGAGTGCGAGAGGGAGAAGCAAGCTTCCCGCAGAGCAGGGAGCCCAATGCAGGGCTCGATCCCAGTACCCTGGGATCATTACCTGAGCCAAAGGCAGACGCTTAATGCCTGAGCCACCCAGGCGCCCCAATATAATGAACCTTTTATACATGCATCGGTGCATTCATTCTCTGGGAATTCAAAAAAGTTAAATGTCTGGTGTCAAACTTTTTAAAGGCACTGGTGACACAGCAGCAAAGAAAATATATAGGGTCGCTGTCCCCTTAGGGCTTAAAATTCTCCTCAGGGAGACAGATAAAAAATAAATAAGGTAACCACAGAGAGTGATATTTTTACAAAGAAAATAACGTGATGTATGTCACTGAAGAGTGACAACAGAACTGTTAGTCTGGGTGGAGTGGTTTGGGAGGGCCTCTCTGAGAAAGAGACATTTAAGATGAGAAATACATAAGGAAGTTAGCCATGATGTTCACATGAAACCACCTTAAATAATTTCTGAAATAATGGGGTGCCTGTCTGGCTCAGTCAGTAGAGCATCCAACTCCTGATCTTGGGGTTGTGAGTGAGAGCCCCACACTGGGGGTAGAGATTACTTTAAAAAAAGAAAATCTTGGGAAGCCTGGATGGCTCATTCAATTAAGCAGCTGCCTTCAGCTCAGGATATGATCCCAGGGTTCTGGAATCAAGTCCCACATCAGGCTCCATGCTCATCAGGCAGCCTGGTTCTCCCTCTCCCTCTCCCTCTGCCTACCTGTGCTATCTCTGTGTCAAATAAATAAATAAAATCTAAAAACAAAATCTCTTTAAAGTGTCTATTTCAGATGCCTGGGTGACTCAATTGATTAAACATCTGTCTTCAGCTCGGATCATGATAGGAAGTCCCGCCATGGAGCCCTATGTTGGGCTCCCTGCTCAGCAGAGAGTCTGTTTGTTCCTCTCTCTCTACTTGCTGTTCCCCCTGCTTGTGCTATCTTTCTCTCCCAGTCAAATAAATAAATAAAATCTTAAAAAAAAAAAAGATTTTTTTTATTTTAAAGATTTTATTTATTTATTTGACAGAGAGAAACACAGTGAGAGAGGGAACACAAGCAAGGGGAGTGAGAGAGGGAGAAGCAGGCCTCCCGCAGAGCAGGGAGCCTGATGTGGGGCTCGATCCCAGGTCTCCAGGATCATGACCTGAGCTGAGGGCAGTCACTTAACCAACTGAGCCACCCAGGCGCCCCTAAAAAAAAATCTTTACAAATTCCTGAAACAGGGCAGAGAACATGTAAGTAAATCATAATGCTACATAGAATAGACCAGGGCAAGAGTCAATGAAAATACAGATACCCCAGGAAGAAGAGGTCTTCAAAGGGTTTGGCTGCTTTAGAAAAAGGTATACAAAAACAGGACATAGGATGAGATGAATTAAAACCCAAGGTACCTATACATGTAGAAGAGATCTATTTCAAATAAATAATCAGGAAGAGGGAAGAGACTTGGCAATTTCCAGAAAAAGTCAGAATCATCCACCATAGGTGGGGAGTCTCAGGCTTCATGCTTTGCCCAGTAAATGGAGCTTCTGTTAAGACTGGATAGTCAACTCCCACAGCTCCACAGAGATTCTAACAGTTACACTCTCTGTCTTTCTTTGAAGTATCTGCTAAGTGATTATAGCACAAAGCATCTGCTCAGTGGGTTCAACAAAATTCAGGCTTCTCCTTTCACTGCAAGGGGTTGTCTCTGAGATAGCTACCTAATCAGAGACCACCATTTCCCAATTCCCTTCCATCTGAGACTAAATGACTGGTTCGCCAACAAAATGCAAAGAACACTTCAGAGACAAGGGCGTTAGAAGAGAATGTACTTTCTCCATCCCCTCACATTCCATCTGCCTGTTGGATGCAGAGAACTCTGGGGCACTCAGGGGATTGCAGACCCCTAAGATGAAAAGAGACCAGGTCCCTGGCTTCGCACATAGATGAATGTCACCTTCTGACCAACAAATACTCACACTAGGCCATTACGCGATTGGAATAAACTACTGTGATAAGCCATTGGAATTCTGGCGTTTGCTACAATAACCAGCATTATGGGGGCGCCTGGGTGGCTCAGTTGGTTAAGCGACTGCCTTCAGCTCAGGTCATGATCCCAGAGACCTGTGATCAAGCCTCACATCGGGCTCCCTGCTCGGTGGGAGGCCTGCTTCTCCCTCTCTCAATCCCCCCTCCCCCACTTGCGTTCCCTCTCTCGCTGTGTTTCTGTCAAATAAATAAATAAAATCTCTTTAAAAAAAATAATAAACAGCATTATCCTAACAGAGCATGTGTGGACAAGCACTATACAGACAAGCAAGCCTAAAGTCAGAGCCAAAAAATTAACTTTCATATAAAGCTGGCCAAGCAAAAAGACTCTAAAAAAACATATGCTAATGAATCACATACCTCATATTCTGGTCCAAAGCCAGCATAGCCACAGAACTGTCCAGAAAGTCTCCAGAGATAAGGAATTCCTCCAAAAAGAAGAATAAGCTATAAAATAAGACATATTTTGGTTACATTTGAACAGACTAGAAACTACTGAGCATTTTATAAAGAAAACAAGGACAAAATAATTATCTCTAAAGAAAAAAGAGACCTTATCTAATTTAGGATAAACTATGCATTTAGATGAATACAAACCAACAGAGATACTAAGTTTAGACTTGTAAAGATTTTTGCCTGTACATTTTATTTTCTTAAAGATTTATTTATAGGGGTGCCTGGGTGGCTCAGTCGTTAAGCATCTGCCTTCAGCTCAGGTCATGATCCCAGAGTCCTGGAATCAAACCCTCAGCAGGACGCCTACTTTTCCCTCACCCTCTGCCCCTGATTGTATTCCCTCTCTCACTGTCTTTCTCTTTTTCTGTGTGTCAAAGAAATAAAACCTTCAAAAAAAAGAAAAGAGAGGGCGCCTGGGTGGCTCAGTGGGTTAAAGCCTCTGCCTTCGGCTCAGGTCATGATCTCAGGGTCCTGGGATTGAGGCCCGCATCAGGCTCTCTGCTCGGCAGGGAGCCTGCTTCCTCCTCTCTCTCTGCCTGCCTCTCTACCTACTTGTGATCTTTCTCTCTGTCAAATAAATAAATAAAATCTTTAAAAAAAGAGATTTATTTATTTATTTATTTATTTGAGAGAAAGCATGAGTGTGGGGGGAGGGAGTACAGAGGAGGAGAAGGAATCTCAAGCAGACTCCCCGCTGAGCATGGAGCCAAACCTCATGACACTGAGATTATGATCTGAGCCGAAATCAAAAGTCAGAGACTCAACCAACTATGCCACTCAGGCGCCCCTCGCCTATACATTTTATATGGATGAGTCAGTATGGTATGTGAATTACATCTCTATAAAGCTGTAAGATCACAACAAAGGCTTTATGAATCAGGAAATAAGCTTAGAGAAAAGGTAAGCAATTTGTCCAGAATCCCACATCTGATGAGTAACACAAATGGGATGTGAACCAGCCTATGTGGCTTCCTAAGTGGCTTTTCCTTGAAACAGCCCCCTTCAATCAGGACAAAGTATTAGTATTAGTGTAAGTGGAGAGTCAGGTCCACTTACCAAACAGAGAGACAGAATGGATTATCTGTTCTTACCCCAGGTAATGAAAAATGAATCCTGAGGTAGGAATCAGGGTTTCATAGGAGGAGACCCTCTTTTTGGCACCACCCTTTGTCTTGGGCAGATAAAGTGAATAAAGATATTTAGCAAATCACCACGACGTTCGAATGAGTGAGCTGGTCTTAAAATTTGAAAAGAATACATGCTTATAAAACACAACTTCCCCCAACAGATATTAGATTTATAGAACTCAAAAGGAATCAGTTTATTTTTCCTTTCTGTGGAGCCTCAGGAACACAACGATCAATCCACACTCCTTGGTTAGAAGCACAGTTTTCTCGGGGCACCTGGGTGGCTCAGTTGGTTAAGCGACTGCCTTCGGCTCAGGTCATGATCCCGGAGACCCGGGATCGAGTCCCACATCGGGCTCCCTGCTCGGCGGGAAGCCTGCTTCTCCCTCTCTCACCCCCCCTGCTTGTGTTCCCTCTCTGGCTGTGTTTCTCTCTGTCAAATAAATAAAATCTTTAAAAAAAAAAAAAAAAAGCACAGTTTTCTCAAAAAAAAAAAAAAAAAGGACAGTTTTCTCATTGGTTTACACATGGTTCCTTGTTGTTTTGAGGAATTTTGGCACTTATTATTTCTCATGGGTAGACTTCCAATCTACTTTCCATTTTTATATATGTATCCATAAATATTATAGTGGTTTATATATGCTTTTTAAGACTAGATATAAATGACATCATATTGTGCTTATCATTCTACAACTTGCTTTTTACACTACAAATTTTTAGATCTGTCCACAGTGATCTGTAACTTTACTCAGTATACTATCATCTTATTCTTTCTCTACAGTGTTTATACCAAATTACACTCTCATCAGGGGTACCTGATAATTCCTATTCCTCATAATCTCAAACATACTTGGTGCTATGCATCTTTTAGATATTTTCTTGTATGCTGGCTCAGTTTAATATCATGGGTCTTAAATATGGTCTCTGTAGAGCAGCAACAGCATCACCTGTGTTGGAAATGCAAATACTCATCTGGGGCTCCACCCCAGAACCTCTGAATCAGAAACCAGAAGTCCCTAGGCAAAATGATATACACCAAGGTCTGAAAATCATTGTCTTAAAGCCTTCCTTAACTGTATATTCAGCTATTTTCACTCTTCTGCACCTAACTCAATATTGGATAAAAACCTTGTTTTCCCAAAAGACGTGCTTTGGCACCACTGTATGGTATAAGCTCCACTTGCTGAACTAACTGACTTAAAGATGGGACTTCTTTCATCCTACTCTCAAAACTAATAAATAATGCAAAATTAAGGAATTACAAGTCTTCTGAAGAAAGGTTGAAACACCTACTATTAAAAGTCTAGCTTTTGGGGCGCCTGGGTGGCTCAGTTGGTTAAGCGACTGCTTTCGGCTCAGGTCATGATCCTGGAGGCCTGGGATCGAGCCCCACGTTGGGCTCCCTGCTCAGCGGGAAGCCTGCTTCTCCCACTCTCAGTCCCTCTGCTTGTGTTCCCTCTTTCACTGTGTTTCACTCTGTCAAATAAATAAATAAAATCTTTAAAAAAAAAAAAAAGTCTAGCTTTTAAGTATGTATCAAGGGTAGCTTTAAAATGAACTTTGAATGCATCTCTGAATCCTTCTGGAAAACAGCTTTTGCAAGCCTTATTTAGTATACTTGGGGAACGAAATATGAAGTCCAGTGAAGAGTAAAGTTTCTTTCTATTGATAATCTCACTGAGTATAGTGCTGGGGATGTCTTAGAACAGAACTAATGAACCCAACAAAAACAAGTACAGTACTTTTATTTTAAAGATGTGATTTATTTACTTATTTGAGACAGAGAGAGCATATAAGCAGGGGGAGCAGCAGACCGAGGGAAAGGAAGAAGCAGGTTCCCCACGGAGCAGGGAGCCCTATGTGGGGCTTGATCCCAAGACCCTGGGATCCCAACCCGAGCCGAAGGCAGCCGCTTAACTGACTAAACCACCCAGGTGCCCCAGTACTTTTAAATATACCATTTCAATAGAACCTTGAAAAGCAGGCTCAGTATATAGTCATCTTCACTTTATAGAAGAGGCAAGTGAAACTCAGAGAGGTTAAAATCACTGCTATGTATTGAGCACTGTACTAGCTGCTTCATTAACATTGTCTCACTCACTTAGTCCTTGCCACAAATCATGTGAGACGTGATTTAATATGTATCAACTTCTCATGTTTTTTTTTTTTTTTAAGATTTTATTTGACAGAGAGCGAGCACAAGAAGGGGGAGCAGCAGACAGAGAGCGAAAAGCAGGCTTCCTACTGAGCAAGGAGCTGGATGCGGGGTTCGATCCCAGGACCCCGGGATCATGACCAGAGCCAAAAGCAGACACTTAACAGACTGAACCACCCAGGCCCCCCTTCTCATCATCTTAAAGAGGAAAAAAAATGAAGCTCAAAAAGGCTAAGGTGCTCACTCAAAAATGCATAGAAATTGGAGAAGTAACTACACTGCCCTCCTTGACTGCCCAGCTATTGCACTTCCTGACAGGTCTTCACTGACATCTTTGAGCTATCAGGAAAAGTCTATCTCAGAAAGGCTGGACATCTTCTCTGTGGGTGCTCTGTCACATCTGTGTGAACAGTGGCACCTGTAATTGTCACACAAGGCCTCCGCTTATGTTCCCTCAAGTAGAAAAAAGGAGGCCAAAAAAATGTCTAAATTAATCTTTGCACTTGTTCTTTGTGAGCAAAAGATAAAAACCTATTAATTTTAATCAATACAAAACAGGAACTAATGAACTTGTTTTCAAACAGAACAGGATTTCTGAGTAACACAAATGCTTCTCATCAAATGATAAATATAGCTACTAATTCCCCAAGGACAAATGTAGCACATTTCTGATGGTACTTGGAGTTTTAATTTTAATAGCTACTTCAGGGCACCTGGGTAGCTCAGTCGGTTAAGTGTCCAACTCTTGGTTTTGGCTAAGGTCATGCACGATCTCAGGGTCATGGAATCAAGCATTGGGCTCTGGGTTCAGCAGGGAGTCTGCAAGAGAATTCTCTCCCTCTTTCTCTGCCCCTCCCACAGCTCTCTCTCTCTAGAATAAATAAAGTTTAAAAGAAGAATGGTTTCTTCCGTGTAATTCTAAAGACTCAGAAGAGCAGAGTTTGAAACCCAGTTCTCCCATTTATTAATGTCACTTGGCCATTAAATGGACCAGCCATTTAATTTCTGAGTCTCTGCTTTCTCATCCAGAGAAAGGGAACAACAATGTCTACATTTTCTACTCCAAGCACTCTTGTAAACATCAAACAAAACGATAAATATAAAAACAATACATGAAGTAAAAATCACTACTACCCATACGATGGTGATGATGGTGAGATTACTGTCCTCAGCTTTAGCCCAGTACTAAACCAGTACTGCTTCTGGTCTGAGCCACAGCACACTACACCAAGTTCTCATTCTATGTGTTCTCCCCTAGAACAAACTAAGCCATCCCTAATGCTCACCAACTGTAACAACCAAGCTATTGCCCATCTTTCCTGGAATTGTTTACTAGTGACAACCAAGGAGACTGGAAATATTTTGTCTTTTTTTCTTATAATGGCCCTGTGGGGGGTAAGCCAAAGAATTTCACAGAATCAAACATTAGTGAGGAAAGAGGATAACGTCTAAATTCACCACCTCTACTTCCATCTCTCTTTAAAGGCTGATTTCCTACTTGGACCCTAACATAAGAAATGCTTCAGACAAATTAACCAAAGCCAAATATAATCCAAAATAAAGCTACCTTTCCTGGCTTGAATGGAAAGCATCAGGTTTCAATACCAATCTTCAATATCTCAGTAACTAAACCAGGCTTGGACTAGTTAAAATATAATTAAAAAATCAGAGCGCCTGGGTGGCTCAGTTGGTTAAGCCACTGCCTCGGGCTCAGGTCATGATCCCGGAGTCCCGGGATCAAGTCCCACATTGGGCTCCCAGCTCCACGGGGACTCTGCTTTTCCCTCTGACCTTCTCCCCTCTCATGCTCTCTCTCACTCTCTCAAATAAATAAAACCTTTAAAATATATATACATATATATAATTAAAAAATCAATATTGGAGAAAAATCAATACTGAAAAGACTAATTACTAGCAGTTGCTATGTATGCCAAAAACCAAAGCAATTTTTTTTGGATCATTTACTAATTTTTCTAAAATGTCAAGATTTAACTCTTCCTCTTAACTCTGCTACTTTTTCATGACCCTGAGGAAAGGGGAAAGTCTTCTAATATTTCGTTCTAACCATCTAGTTCATAACTGTCAAGGAAAATTTTGTGACTAGCTAGACAATATTTTTATCACTTAACAAAGCCATGAACATCTGGTTTCTTCTCTTTAACTGATCAAACAGTTGTGGTAGCTGATCTCCTATATTTTCAATAGTAGTCTTTCTCTTAGTGGCACTGGGAGATCTAAGAAAGTTCTGGAGGAAAAGTGATGGTAATCACAATCATGATGATAAAAATAATAGCAGCCAACATTTACAGAGCATTTAGGGTTCAGACATTGTTTTAATCATTTTACATATACTAACTCATTTAATCCTCTCAACAACACTATGAATAAGGAATTATTACCACACAATTTTTTTAAAGATTATATTTATTTATTTGTCAGAGAGAGAGAGCACAAGCAGGGGGAGTGGCAGGCAGAAGGAGAAGCAGTCTTCCCACCAAGCAAGGAGCCTGATGCAGGGCTCCATCCCAGGACCACAGGATCATGACCTGAGCTGAAGGAAGGTACTTAACCAACTGAGTCACCCAGACACCCCATTACCACACAATTTTAACAGACGACAAAACTTAGGGGAAAAAGTGGTGACTTGCTTGAGGTCCCACTGATGGGAAGACAGAGCTGAGATTCAGACTCAAGCCATGTGAAGTCAGAGTCTGTTCTTAATCTCTGTACCATGCGCTTTCCATTGTCCTTAGAGGTGGAAAACTAAGAACTGACTTTAGGGAATGGAAAAAAACCTTACTCATTTTATTTATAAAGCACAGATACACGTACATATAGTTCAGAAACAGATATACAATATAGCTGTGGTATCAAGATTTCATGGAGGGATGATTAAGAAAATGTCCTGGGGTACTTGGCTGGCTCAGCTGATAGAGCATGCAATGCTCAGTCTCTCAGGGCTGTGAGTTCAAGCCCCACGTTGGGCATGTAGCCTACTTAAAGAAAAAAAAGGTCTAAAAATATACAGGGCCAGGGGGTTGATCATGAATAAAGACCAAGTACATGGCTCTACACTACACAGCTTTTCTTCTTTTAGCATGGTAGTAAGACTGGGTCTGTTTTACTAAGTAAAAATGATCTGTTATTCATTTCACTCAATAAATATGGATCATACGCTTATTTTATATCAGGCCCTAGGTACCAACAAAAGAGTACAAGACCTTAAAGTATCCTTTCTTTAAGGAACTCCCAGCCTGTCAACTAAACAGGAAAATTCAATATAATGTGATTAAGTACTCTGATAGGAAAAAATGATAGGATGTTACCTTATTCAGCCCTGAGGGACAGGGGAAGTTTCAAACTATTTCTTAGAAGAAATATGTCTCCGCTGGAACCTAATAGGAAGAGTGGGGATTAATCAGCTTCCAGTAAGAGTGTACTTGAAGATATTGGAAGATACCAGCATGTGAAAAGACCTGAAGTCACAGGAAACCAAGCTGGGTATGAGATGGACAAAATATAATGATGGACCTGAAGTAAGCAATGGCCAGGTCAAAAAGAACCTCAAAAATCCATATGAAGAAATATGGGCTTCACCCTCAAGGAAACATTAGGCCAGTGAATAGGTTTTATATAGGAGAATAAGATGATAGAACTGTGCTTCAGAATTCCTTTGGCTGCAATGTGGAGGACAGTTAAGAATTCGGACAGAGACAGCAAGAGGCGCCCTTCTCAACAGGAAGTTGGCTTCTCCCTCTCCCTCTGCCCCCCCTTCCCTTCCTCCTTGGCTCATGCTTGCGCATACTCTCTCTCGAATTAAAATCTAAAAAAAAAAAAAAATTGCTTAAAAAAAAAAAGATAGAGGTAGAAAGGGGATGCCTGGGTGGCTCAGTCAGTTAAGCGTCTGCCTTTGGCTCAGCTCCTGATCCTGGGGTCCCTGGATGGAGCCAGGGGTCAGACTCCCTGCTCAGCGGGAAAACTGTTTCTCCCTCTCCCTCTGCGGATCCCCTGCTTGTGCTCTCTCTCTCAAATAAATACATAAAATCTTAAAGAAAAAGAAAGAAAGAAAGAAAGAAAGAAAGAAAGAAAGAAAGAAAGAAAGAGAAGGAAGGAGAAGAAAAGAAACCATTCTGAGGGGCACCGGACAGGCTCAGTTGGTGGAGTGAGTGACACCTGATCTTGGGGTAGTGGTTTGAGCTCCATGTTGGGTGTAGAGATTACTTAAATAACTTTTTTTTTTTTTTTAAGATTTTATTTATTTGACAGAGAGAAACACAGCCAGAGAGGGAACACAAGCAGGGGGAGTGAGAGAGGGAGAAGCAGGCTTCCCGCCTAGCAGGGAGCCCGATGTGGGACTCGATCCCGGGTTGACGGGATCATGACCTGAGCTGAAGGCAGTCGCTTAACCAACTGAGCCACCCAGGCGCCCCTTAAATAACTATTCTTTTTTTTTTTAAGATTTTATTTATTTGACAGAGAGAAACACAGCCAGACAGGGAACACAAGCAGAGGGAGTGAGAGAGGGAGAAGCAGGCTTCCCGCCGAGCAGGCAGCCCGATGCGGGACTTGATCCCAGGACTCCAGGATCCTGACCTGAGCTGAAGGCAGAGGCTTAACCTCTGAGCCACCCAGGCGCCCCTTAAATAACTATTTTTAAGAAGAGAGACAGAAACAGGAGGAGGGGCTACTACTTCGGGGGAAAAAAAAAACCAAAGCAAAAACGGGGCGCCTGGGTGGCTCAGTTGTTAAGCATCTGCCTTCGGCTCAGGTCACGATACTGAAATCCCAGGATTGAACCCCACATCGGGCTTCCTGCTCGGCAGGAAGCCTTTTTCTCCCTCTCTCTCTCACTCCCCCTGCACTGTTCCCTCTCTTACTGTGTTTGTCTGTCAAATAAATAAATAAAATCTTTTTAAAAAAAGGGGGGGGTGCTTGGGAGGCTGAACCAGTTAAGCCCCTGCCTTTGGCACAGGTTATGATCCCAGGGTCCTGAGACTAAGCCTGGGCTCCCTGTTCAGTGGGGAGTCTGCTTCTCCCTCTCCCTTTGCCTCTCTCTCTCAAATAAATAAATTAAACCTTAAAAAAAAAAAAAAAGAGGCAGGAAGACGAGGAGGGACTGCTACAAGAATAACTTAACAATATAACGTTTTTCACATCTGACCTATGACAGTTATCATATGCCACAGTATGATAGTTAGGAGTTTCCCTAACAATTATGGTTCAGCCTCTTTTGCTCTACATCCATTACTGATAACGAAGGTTAAGAAAGCATTCTGGGATTTGTAGATATGGTACCCTCTTCTGTGTCACAAAAATACAAGCTGAGAACAAACATTACAAAGTATTAAACAATTTGATAGATTGTCTCTCCAAGAAGTAAATTACTCACAGTGCCTTCAATCTCTGAATAGAGTCCTGACCAGAAGCTGAAAGTACTTTTATCCAGCTGATACAGTCGGGATTTCTCAAAGGTTTCTGAATCCATGATCTGTCCTAACTCCGGTGGTACACGAGTTGTTGTTTTATATATCCGTCTCTGAAATATTTCAAAGAAAACACTTTGAGAAAGTCAAACCAACTCATTTTTTATTACAGTAGTCAGTTATGATCAAACACTGAGTGGTTTATAGCATTTATTGCCACTTAAGCCTACTGAATTTGCTTTATACATACACAAATATTTCATTTAATCAAGTGCATTGACCATTAAAAACAATGATTCAGGAAAGTAAAAGCAAAACAAGAAGCTGAGGCTAACTAACTAGGTAAAATTAAAATCAGGGTTGTCATCACACTTTAGTCTGCATATATAAACCAAAACAGTGCATCACGGAGGGTACCACTCCCTCCACGTAAAACATACATCCTATATAATGTAGAAAACACATTCATGGAAAGGAGAAGGATGCAAATACGCTACCTGTAAGTATTAGCAGGTATTGTGACTAGTCATTAAATGTGGTCCTAAAAACCAAGTTAAGGGAAATTTGAGGAATGACAAATAGAAACAGATCACGTCTTCAAGAAAGACAAACTTTATCATTACACCAAATTCTGAATAGTAATTTCAGCCTATGGGACATAATACAGGGCACAGAAACTAAACAAGATAATGGTCAGCATCTCCTGCAATGGTTTTATGACAATGGCTTCTCTATATATTGTTGGGCACTTTACCAAACCCTCAATAAAAGGCATTACATTAAAGCATAACAAAGAAGATATTACTGAAAAGTAGTCCTGTAATTGGGCTTATCATTAAAATAAGACAGAAGTTCAATAACCCATCCCCAATTTAGACAGTATATACTGTGTGTTTACTTTATGCAAAGGATCTTCTCTAGGCCCTCAACATTCTGTACTAATGAAGTCAGCCAAACATATCTGTGTCAGAGACCTAGTGCTATACACTTGGGCTAGGGGCACCGGGGTGCAGTTGGTAGAGCATGTTATTCTTGATCTTGAGGTCCTGAGTTCCAGCCCCATGTTGGGCATAGAGATTATTTTTTAAAAAGTTAAACAAAATGACTTAAAAGATTATTTAAAAATAAGTACATAAAGATTCTGGACTAAAAGAAGAGATCAAAGTTTAGCTCAGACATTGATGAAAAACTAAAAATTTCAATTTAAAGATTCATGCAGAATGTAATGTGAGAAGAAATTTGCAGAGGAAAAATGGCTGTAATGCTCAAGAAAAAGAGTTCCAGCAGTTAAAAAGAGAAGGCTCTTATAAATAACCATCAAGGTTGACACAATTCAATGACAACACAGAATTAGCAGTAAGAGATTCCAATAAAGCAGCCAAACTTAAAATCTCATTTAAAATTTCAGATCTCTAATCCAGCCCTGTTCATTATAATTATCTCCCGAAAATTAAGTAACTTTCTCTTCCTGCTTTACAGTTCTAATGGCTTAAACAATGATAAAGACGTTTTAAGTAAAACAAGAAAACACTGCTCTTTGGACAAAACAACATACTGTATCCATTTTTTTTTTTTTTTTAAGAAAAAAGTTCAGGAAGGGCTGTAAAGTCTTTGCATTTTCAGAAAATGGTTTCCTAACTCCATGGTTGAGCATGATAACACGAATGTCAAAGTTGTGATTCTAAAACTCTTGCCTCTTCCTTTGGAAGGCACATGGGTCGCTGCCAAAGATAAAGGAGGTAAGTCCGGGCCCGAGGGCCGTAAGAAAGCTGTGGGCCAGGCGGCAGCCCTACCTTCCCTTTCACCCGGCCCTAGGCGGCCTGGGTCCCTGGATCATGTTGCGGAAAACCTCCCTGAAGCACGAGATACCCTCAAGGCCAAGCCTGCCCTGGGCCAAGTCAGGGGGCTTCGCAGACACCCACAAGGGTCGAAGCGGGTGCTGGGGCCGCAGCAACCATCCAGGACTTGGGATCGAGATCGACGCTGGGGCTGCCTAGGTGTCGGGTGGGCTCTGACTGGGCCTTACCTGCCGCTGCGCTAGGAAGGTTTCCCAAAGGTACACTGTCCACGAGAAGAGCAGCACAGCCGCGAAGATACGCTTCTCAGCCGGCATCTCCCACATCCCATCCAGCGACGCCCACATCCCCATGGCCACTCGGTTCCGCCGGCTCCTCCAGCGTGCACCAGTGCCACACCGACACCAGTCCCCTCAGAGCGTCCCCGCAGTGCCACAGTGATATCCGTCCCTTCCGAGCGCCCCTACACCGGCACCCGCCTCCATCCCACCCCCTCCGCGCGGCCCGCAGTGTTACACCAACACTCTTCCCCATGGCGACGCCCCCAGGGCCTCCTACTTTCGGCCGGAAAAGGACAATCGCGCCTTTCCCACTTCCGGCCCGACGCGGGCCGAAGTCCTCACGCCAAGACTCGGTTTCAGCCAGCCCCAGCTCGGTGGCGCCGTCCGGTCACGCGGAGTTGCGTTACACCAGCTTTCTTCCCCCTGCCTCCCCCCCACGCCCGGTTCCCACCGAGGGGTTCCGGCCTCCCTCCAGGGTCAGACAGCGCGGCGGAGCTCTCGCTTTCTCCTGAGCGGGAGCCGCATCCGGTCCGCGACTCGCCCTGGCTTTCCCGGCCAAGGCGAGCCCGCTGGTAGTCCCGCTCAGCCGGGACTGACGCAGACTGAGCCGCCGCTCCCGCCCTGAGGCGGCTGGAAAGCACGGCAGAGGGGCCAACTTCGATCCGCGTCCACGCCCGGGATAGCTGAGGGCGGAAGGGATCGCTAGGAGCGTGACTAGGTACCAGACGTGCAGTATTTCGGCGGCACTGGGGTGTTCTGAGCGCAGGCCTGTTGGAGGGGGCGCGGTCCTGATGAGGCCCCACCCCCCAAGTGAATGACGGCGGAGGTGGCATGCCGCCCGAGAGTGTTGTTCTGGAGAAAAACAGGAAAACACAGGTTAAAAACACCTGAACTGAAAGGGCCTTAACTTACTCTAAGGACAAACTCATGTTAAAGCCCCGGGCCCCGTTTATGTTGGAATTGAGAAGAGAAATGTGGTCACGGAAACATCTGTTAACACATCTATTTCACTGGAAAAGGGAAAGTTTTTCTCACCAAAGAAAAGTCTAATTTGGTTAATTGGCTTGTCGAAGACACTGGAGTTGCTAATTTGCATAATTGTTATTTACAATAAATCGAGCTAAATCTGCAGCTGCAACTAAAATATATTTAAATTACAGTAATATTGTAATGCTAACGATGCGTTAAAATTAACATCTCCAACTTCCCAACTCTTCCTAAATGCCTCTAAGAGAAAGTAATCAGTATAATTAAAAATCACTTGAGAAAGTGAAGGACCCTAATGACAGGATAACAAATTCTTTTGCTAGACAAATTGTTCCCGTTTTGTTTTTTGTTTTTCGTCTTCAACATAATTAGTAGTAGACCTAATTGAACTGTGAGCAGAGGAAGGAGCATATCACTCAGAAGGAAATAAAAAGGAATTGACATTTCTGTAACAAAATTACCAGCATTCCCATCTACTTATGTGAGTAGTATTTCTTGCCACTGTATCTATGAAAAGAGAAAAAAACTGAACCCTGTTACTCTAGCAGTAAGAAATAGTCATTTAGATACATGCATTAATTGGTGGGGAAGCCCCATCCATCTCCCTGAGAGATGCATTTCCAGCAGAATTTTACCTTTTATATTTATATATTATCAAAATTTATAATCGTGTCATTTTGAGCAGCTCTGTATTAATTGTAATGATTACTCAACTCATAAGAATTCTAATACATAGAGTTATACAATTATGGGAGATTTTTTTTTAATTCCCTTAATACAGATTTTTATCATATAAGTAATCAGTAAAAGGTTTTTGAAACATAAAAATTATTACCTTTGAATAACATTTTAGGGGGAGTAGAACATAAATAAAATTTAGAAATGATAAAAGAATGATCCAGAATTACCAAATCTTAAAGAGCTCATTTGTGTAATTTTATTTTTTTAATTATTATTATTATTTTTTTAAAGATTTTATTTATTTATTTGACAGAAGCACAGCTAGAGAGGAGTGAGAGGAGTGAGCAGGAGGAGTGAGAGAGGGAGAAACAGGCTTCCCGCAGAGCGGGGAGCCCGATGCAGGGCTCCATTACCAGACTCTGGGATAGTGACCTGAGCAGAAGGCAGATGCTTAAGGACTGAGCCATCCAGGTGTCCCCATTTGTGTAATTTTAAATGGATGATAATGGTCATTGTTATGTAGAATCTGTTGGATACATCATAAAAAGTGATTTAAAAGTTTTATCTCAAATTATCATTATTTACAGTTTGCCAGCGTTTACATTTACTGCAACTATTTAAATTTATGATGAAAACTTATTTTTATAGAGAGAAAGAGCATGTACACGTGCACGAGTGTGCACAAGGAGGGTGTCAGAGTGGAGGGTGCCAGAGTGGGGGAGAAGAGGGTGAGAGAGAATCCCAAGCAGGCTCCATGCCCAGGGGGCTCCATCTCAAAACCCTGAGGTTTTAAACCATTGAGCCACCCAGGTGCTCCATGATGAAAACTTTTAGATACGCTTTAGATAAAAGATATGATAAAATAAAAGATAAATAAATAAAAATAAAATAAAAATATGAAGGGATAAACACTTTTTCAAAATTCTCTCTCCCTTGGGCTGTCATTGCCATTGTCTCTTTGGTTTTCTTGTCTTCATATGTGTGGGTTCATCCAGCTCCATTCTGCTGCAGTTTGTCCAAAAGCCTCAGAGGAACTCCTGCCAACCAAGTTTGTGACTAAGAGCACAGATTTAGAATCATACCTGTTGAGTGCCGGTCACACAGTTGCACCAAATATTAGCAAGTTACTCAGCCTCTCCGTGCATCAGTTTCTCATTAGTAAAACGAGAATAATAGTACTTACTACCTCCTATTGTGAGGAACAAATGAGAAAAATCGTGTAAAGCTTTTGGCAATGTGTCTGATTCTATAAAGACTAGCTACTAGCTCCCCGTACTTGGGAGAACTGCTTCATTTTGTTGATCGGTCACCATGTGTCTGAAGGGATAAGGGAACAGGAAGCTGGTAAGAGGTTTCTAAAAGTGAAGACTGGAATTCACTTGTTCATTCAATGAATATTGAATATCTGCGAAGTACCAGGCATTATTCTGTTTGCCCGAGATACAGCAGTGAACTAGACAGTGAACTTTGTCTCCTGAAGCTCACATTCTTAGTGGGCTGGGGTAGGTGGAGGGGAAGATGGATAATCTGCAAATACATAACAAAAGTGGAGGAGATGATAGGTGCTGAGCAGAAAAGGCAGGGAAACGGGGATACAGCATGTTGATATGAGGGGCACCTTTATATAAAATAGTCAAGGAAAGGGTGCCTGGGTGGCTCAGTCCGTTGGGCATCCAACTCTTGATTTCAGCTCAGGTTGTGGTATGAGTCTCATGTTGGGCTCCAGGCTTAGCGAGGAGTCTGCTTTGGTATTCTGTCTTTCCCTCTGGCCCTCCCCCAGCTCTTGCTCTCTTGCTGAAATAAATAAATAAAATCTTTAAAAAAAAGAGTTTAAAATAGTTAAGGAAGACCTCTCAGATTGACATCTGAACATAAATCTGAAGAATAAGAGAAGAAGCCACATAGATATCTGGAGAAGGTGTGCCACAGTGAATAGCGAGTGCGAAGACCCTAAGGCCAGACAAGGTTAGCAGATTTGAGGAATAAGAGGGTGTGAAAAGAGGAGAGTAAGGGGGGGGGGAGAGCAAATCATGTCAACATGCACAGTTCTTCAGTTGAGAACTTGACTTTTACTCAGAGTGAAATAAGAAGCAATTGGAAGGTTTTGAGCAGAGAAGTAACATCTTTCCCCACTGGGTGAAGAATAAATTGAATGGGGACACAGCTGGAAGCAGGGAGTTCAGTTAAGGGGCCATTTTGAGAATCCAGGTGAGAAATGATGGGGGCTTAGACTAAGATGGTATCAGTGGAGGGAGAAGTAAAGTATGGAAAGTGAATCATTTTTTTTTCTCCTGTGTAGAAAGATAGTGTTTGTAAATAGAGGGGCTGGTGTGTGTGAAGATCGAAATAGGAACCTCAAAACAGGTTATTGTTGTCTGGTTTTGCCAAAGGACACAGACTGAATTTGGAGAATAAGGATTCTTTCTAGAGTGGTGGACACTGGGGTAGGATAGTCCATCTACCCCATCTAACTGAAGGATAAAATAACTCTCAAACCCTTTCTCCATTTTGCCTTGATTCTCTGCTTATCATGCATCCTGGTTTCCTTTAACTGATGCCCTGGACATAAGTGCTTTGGCCTCAAAAATGACCCACTCTCCACACAGGGAATGAATACTTGGTGTCAGTCTCTTGTGATTGTGGTGTGAATCACACACCCTTTTTCGGGAGCTAAGAGCCAGAAACAAGGTGGCTCCCTCAGTTTCTACCATACTGTGCATCCTCAAAGAAGCAGCCAACCTGTTTCATCTTCTACATCTAGCTCATTCTATTCTGTCTCCCACAAACTACCATATTTATGTTACCACCCTGTCCAAAAACCTGCAGTGATCCACTTCCAACAATACGGTGTGACCTTTAAGGGCCTTCATTACCTGCCCTCAGTCTATTCTTCCAGGCCCTTCTTCTGACACTTATCTTTGAAATACCCAAGAGAAATAACTAAGACAAGATGACTAGAACTATACGGGAAGAACTGAAATGTAGACAGTGCAAAAAACCCAAAATGAAACGTTGACTTTTTCCAAATTTCTTTTAATTTTTTTTAAAAGATTTTATTTATTTGACAGAGAGAAACACAGCCAGAGAGGGAACACAAGCAGGGGGAATGAGAGAGGGGGAAGCAGGCCTCCCGCTGAGCAGGGAGCCCGATGTGGGGCTCGATCCCGGGTCTCCAGGATCATGACCCGAGCCGAAAGCAGTCGTTTAACCAACTGAGCCACCCAGGCGCCCATCATTTAATTTTTTAAAAGTAATCTCTGCACCCAACATGGGGCTCCAACTCATGATCCCCAGATCAAGAGTCACATGCGCCACCGATTGAGGCAGACAGGCACCCTGAGAAACTGACTTTAAAAGAATACATGGCACTCCTTCAGCAGCAGAGGTCACAGACTTCTCACCTACACAGATGACAGTCAGTAACCTCCATCTGTTCTGTTCACCACATCATGAATTGGAGCTGATCTGAGGATGAGATTAGTGTGTCTTACCCTGAAGTCAAAATTCATCCTTGTAAGCTTAGGAAATAGCCAGTGCTTCAGCCACCCTGAAATTCTCCTGTTCTCCAGCCAAGCCACCCTCTTTTTTATATGGCTCCAAAATAATTCCTGAAGCACAAATACCCTCATTTCATTGTATGGCCATGTAACCCTGTATGGGACTACTCCGTGTCACTTCCTGGGCAAAGCCTTTTCTGGCCCTACCCTGTATTCACTGAACTGTTTTCACACTGAGTACGCTATACTACACAGAGGTTGCATTTTAATGCCAGTGCACTGGACAAAAATTATGATCAAAATTACCTCATAATCCCTTAGGAAGATGCCACCAGGATATTGTTATATTGTCTCCTGGTGCATAGCACAGTCGGTTTTTCTTCAGTGAGGCAATACGTCTCTGCTTCTTTCTTTGCACAAATGAATGATTTCATTTGTGTGTCAGATACTTACAAAGTATTTCAATGACTGTATAATCACATTTACTGTGGCAAAAATGCATGCACTATAAGGCTTGTGGACTCTGAGACCCCCCCCAGAGGGGGTGATCTAGGGCATTCCTCCCCACCCCGCCCCACCAGCGTACCCACTCATCAAGTGAAATGACATGTAGGTACCTCTTTCCCTCCCTGCCAAGCTGGGATTCACATAGGAGAATTCAGCCAAGTTCAGAACAAGAAGTTCTGAAATTACCTGCCCAACCAGCCAAGCTGGGTGCTCCTGAAGTATAAGGGCCTGATTCCCAAGGCTTATCATAATGCTTAGCCCAGAGTAAGTATCAATAAATTTTTGGATAAAAGTAAAGTATCCTTTATGTCCACCCCACCCTTGTCTATCTCTGGGAAATTAATGCAGACAGACTCATGGGCCTCATATTTCCCCTTAGGCTGAAGGTGAGTGCAAGAGCTGGCCTACCTCTATAGGACAGTACATAGCATTGCCCTTCAACAGCACTATTTTGCTGTTTTTATTATATCTAATCCAACCTCTTCAGCATGGAGCTCAAGGCCATATCCTCGACCCACTTTCCCTTCTTTTCCTATGGATTCCAGTTTGGCTGTCCTTTTCTATATGGCTGTTTGTGGCCTCCAGCCTACCGAGTGGCATCATTATCTCCACGACATTTTTGACCACTAATACACCCCACATTACCCCACCACACGCATAAATAGAAGCTGGGCCCTACTGAATAGAGAGCCAGTCCTTGCAGGGTAATTTCAATATAGTTCTCTATCTTTATTGATAACACCACCACACACATGAGGGAAAACAGTGCTTTTCTGGAAACGACTGGAGTCCATCACATTTCAGATGTAGAAGTAAACCCCGATGTGGGCAAGGGGCTCTGGCAGTCAGAGCAACTGCAGTAAGGCTCCGAGGAGCAATCCCTCTTTGTGGCAGGTTTATGGGAAATGATCATTCCCTCCAGGTCCTTCACTTTGTTTTCCACTGCCTGAAGTTTTTTCAGAATTCTTTCTTGCAGACCCAAGGACAGGAAGAGATTATTGTCTTGAACTGGGAGAAGATTCCCTTCTGGGCTGACCAGCAAAGTCTGAAAAAAATCTGAGCCCTTCTTGTAAAGTTTGTAGAGGGTGATTACAAACAACAATATTTTCTAAAACAAAACAACAGAAGTTTAACGTTACTTGCTTATTCATGGGAATGAATCAGATTCAAAGCAAAACAAAGACCTAATGGTAACAATATCCCTCATTCCTATGCCAAGCCTTCTGTTTAACAAAACATCTTCACATCTATTTTGTCTTTTGATCTTTATCACAAAACAGAGTGATGGTTAGGTCAGGGATTGTTATTTGCAATTAATTAATAAAGATGATAATAATAGATACTATTTGCTAAAAATTTGCCACACACAGGGCTCTGTGCTAGGAGGTTTGCCTACGAATGACCTATTTTTGTAGAAAAACTCCAGAACTGGGTAGCCATTTAAATACCTTCCAGTTTGGACCCTGACATTGTCCAAGGTCATATACTTGGAAATGACAGAGCCAGGACTGAAATCTGGGAATTCTGATTTTCATGTAAGTTCTCTCAGGACACAGTGGTTTGAAAAACTAGATTTCCTGATCATGGGGAAAACACTTTTTTTTTTAATGACCTAATACAGATTCTTGTCAGGAGAAAAATTAGAAGCCCATCTTTTTTCCTTAGTATGATAATTAGTACCTGTGTATTGAGTTATTGTGTGCTGAGTTTACACACACAGTATTTCCTTTAACCCTCATGACCATCCTAAGGGAGGCACTATAGACAAACCCATCTTACAGATAAGGACAGTGGGGTTTTAGAGGCTGGTTGCTCTCAGTGCACACAGCAAAGTGATAGGACCAAGGTCTGAGACCCAGGAGTCCAACTCCAGAGCTCATGCTCTTAACCACTTGTTATACTACCTCTTTCTTGGCTGAGCTGTCTGGAAGGCTACACATTCATTTAAATGAATTGAACATTAACCAAACAAGAGCAGAATTAGAGATAATAGTTTGGGTTTTTTATTTATTTTTTACCTTATATTCTCCTATTAGCTAATGTAAATGCATGTATACCCACATATCCCTGTTGGGTGTTTAGGTTAGTTGGATTATAGTAAATGAGATTTTGGGGAAGATTTGGATTTGGAATCCTAAAAATTGAGTTCAAATCTCAGATGTGCCAGTTTTTACAATCTGTCAACTTGGTTCAGTGATAAGCAAGTTCCCTCACCCATAAGACTGACATGACATTCCCTGCCTTGCCTACCATGCAGGGTTTTGAAGTTAAGAGAATGCATATGACCATGATTCCTTGATAGTAGTGATGTATGAAAAAAGTGAATGCTACAAAATGATCCAGTAATAATGTCTCTCAACATTTACCAAGTAAACCTGAAGAAATTCCTTTTAAAATCCTACCCCCTTAGATTACCACTGAATCTTAATGAACCTCAGTTTCTTTGTTTGTCATACAAAAATAATCTCTATCCAAGTAATGGAATTGTTGGGATTCTAAAAGCATTTTGACTATATTGTAAATATAGCTATCATTGCTGATTAAACTATTGGTGATTGGTGATTGGTGATTAATCATTGGTGATTAAACTATTAAGTCATTATTACTGGTGGTTAGAAGTATGTAAAATCCTAAATTGTTCCTTACAATCCCAGCCAATTATACTTCTACTCTCCAAAAGAACTCCTGCGTATTTATTGAGCCTGATATTGTTAAAACAAGGAAATAATGAAAATATTGTGATGCCTAAATGATATACATGCCTTGGCATCAGTTACAGAACAATGTCACAGCAAGAACTGAAAGGCCACACCCTAGATCCCAATTATATTTGCAGTGCCTGTTCTTTTAAAAGGATCCCTCATGGTCTCTGGCACATAGGAGGAAATCAAAGATGAATATGTGATCAAATAAATGTGGGGTTAGGCTGCCTTCTCAGTTTGTGAATTTGTTTGATCTATTTTATTCTAAAACAAGCCAAAGACCACTGTGAGAAAAAGCATTTTATACTCAAAACCTAATTGGCAAAGGTTTTTAAGGTTAACCTAGTTTCAACCAATTTCAGAGACTAGGGCTCATCACTGCTCATCTGCATGGTCTTAAAACTGGGTAGCAGCAATACAGGAGAGAACTAACCAAATTTCAAATTTAGAACTATTTAAATTCCTCTGTAACAAAGAGTATGACCTGAATTGACTGAACACTTCGTTTCCACAAGGCATATACTCCTATTCCCAAAAGAAGCAAAAAGAAAATCCCCAGGATAACTTGCACAGTTGGAGCAAGATTATCTAGTAGACCCAAATTTGTTTGCTGAGTTGGACTAGTCTCTCCCAGAAGATTTGCTTGTAGCCAATTCCATATTGAGCTCAGAGAAAGATGATCTACAATGTTGTCCCAGACAGATGAAGATGAAGGAGAAGATGTTGACATTTTAATAAGACAGCAGCTCCAGGAACTACATGTGCAAAGGCTTCAGAAACTTAGATATGAGTTAGAGAGAGTGGCCTGGGAGCCCAGGTGTTCTAGAGCCATTGTGAACTGTGCATTGTGATGTCATTATTCTAAAGGTCAGCTTGCTTCCCACTCACCCGGTGAACATTCTCACCCCAAACCAACCAACACTGGCTTGGATTTTCAGTTCAGTAATATTGTTTTCCTTGATTTTTGGCAAGTTCTAGCTATAGCACAACACTGTCCAATAGAACTTTCTGCAATGATGGAAATATTCTGTATCTGCTCTGTCCAATATGGTAGCCACCAGTCACTTTGGAATATGAATAGTGTGGCCAAGGAATTGAATTTTACATTTCATTTCAATTACATTTAAGTAGTAATTGGCCACATACTTCTTGAAGAATGTATATATAGAACATTTCCAATGATGCACGGAAGGGACAGCAATTATTTTCACATGGCAAATGAGGAAATGGAGGTTAAGTGGAGATTTGAGGAGAGAGTGTAAAGAAACTTTCCTGAAGAGTGAATAGTTTACTCAGTAAATGTGGAGGGAGGTTATTACTGGATTATTTTGCAGCATTCCCTGTTTTCACTTCACTATTTCTTAGAAATTGTGATCTTTGGGGGGAGACTATTTAAATATATTTGAGCCTCGTTTTGCTCATCCGTTTACAGATGGGGATTCCACATCCTTTGCAAGGTTTATATTAGAAACAGATGGAATAATTTTCTAAACACTTTGTAAACTATAGTGTGCTGTACAATAACTTATATGGCATGTTATCAAATCAATTATTTACTGACTAGTATCTATCTACATTAAGCAAGAAGGTATGAAAATACAGTATATATGGTCTGTACCCCAAAAACTTATGAGAAGAGTTCACACATGTGTATATTCTAACCTGAGATCAATTGTTAAGACAGCAAGAATCCAAAAGAGGGTTTGTGCCAATAGGAGGGGAGAGGCAAAAAGGAAGAAGAGAAAGGGTCAGCTATGACAATTTTTAGAAAAATACTGTCAATGCTATTCCAATTTCATCATTCTGGTCGAAAGAACAGTAATAGAGAGGCTTGGAATAGGAGGAATAGTTGTTTTGTTTTTGCAGGAAGGGGTGGTATGGCAGGTTGCTTGGGGTGTCAGAGACACATCCAGAAAATGGAGTCTAGAGTGCTGTTGGAAATGTTGTACTTATGTCAGGGTGAAATAACCTACTGACTGCCAATGTTAAACCCATAGTCTGCTAGTGAATGACAACAGAATCCTTTCTAGCAAGGAATAAAGGTGACTCAGAAAAGACTTGGGATTTGGGGGTGCCTGGGTGGCTCAGTGGGTTAAAGCCTCTGCCTTCAGCTCAGGTCATGATCTCAGAGTCTTTGGATCGAGGCCCCGCATGGGGCTCTCTGATCAGCAGGGAGCCTGCTTCCTCCTCTCTGCCTGCCTCTCTGCCTACTTGTGATCTCTCTGTCAAATAAATAAAATCTTTAGGGGTGCCTGGGTGGCTCAGTTGGTTGAGCGACTGCCCTCAGTTGGTTGAGTGACTGCCGAGCAGGAAGCCTGCTTCTCCCTCTCTCACTCCCCCTGCTTGTGTTCCCTCTCTGGCTGTGTTTCTCTCTGTCCAATAAATAAAATCTTTATAAATAAATAAACAAACAAACAAATAAACAAATAAAAATATTTAAAAAAAAGACGGGATTTGGCTATTACAGGTTAAACATACAGCGGGAACCATTAAAGAATGAATGAATGAATGAATGAAGAAAGAAAGAAAGAAAGAAAGAAAGAGAAAGAAAGAAAGAAAGAAAGAAAGAAAGAAAGAAAGAAAGAAAGAAAGAAAGAAAGAAATTCTTTAAAAAAAAAGACTTGGGATTTGGCTATTACAGGTTAAACATACAGCGGGAACCATTAAAGAATGGTAACCAGAAACTTTGGAGAAAGATAGGGCTGTGACAACTAAATCATTACTTGAGACTCTAGATACTAGATTAGATCTCCTTGTTACATGGCATCTCACACAATTACATTTATTTGTACAATTTTTGGCTTAACATCTGTCTTCCCTGACTGTTGTAAACCTAAGGAAGACAGGGACCATGTCCCTTTTACTGACTACTGTAACTCTAGGGCTTGGCACATAGGGGACATTAAATAAAATATTAGGTGACTGCAAAGTCACCTGGAAGAATTCTAAATATCCTTACGTAGTAAATGGTTCGTTCATCAAGTGCCTATTACTGTATTTGTGTACTTGTTCAGATAGAATCTTTATAGAGTAGCTGTTAAGAGGATAGGCCTTTGGGAGTACAATGGATCTGGGTTAAAATTTTTGGCTCTCCTATTCACTAATCTTGTTACCTTGAGCAAATTATACTTAACCTGAGCCCTATTATCTTCATTTGTGAAGTGGGAGTAATTCCTACCTTGTAGGCCTATAATGAGAAATTGGTAATCTGTATAAAAGAATAAGCTACCCATACAGATAAGTGCAACTATTATTTGTAGTGACATCCAAATACAAGGTATTGTCAATATCAATAGTGTAAGGTACCTTAAAACACTCTAGTCTGAAAAGCCCATTTATAGTTTGACTCCCTTCTTAGATAACTGGAAACCTCCAATGAAGAATTACCAGTATGCAAGGCATCTGAGCCCACCTTTAGACAGAGTCATCCATCCATCTATCTAGCCATGCAGCCAGCAGTCACTTACTTCCACCCAGTAGTCTTCCACATTAGACCATATTAGGACTTGGTGTACACACTGCAACTTAAATGATTCCTGCAATGCCTACTTCCATGCTTGCAGAAGGTTCTTCATTGCCTTTCAAACAGAATCCAAAACCTAGAAGCTGCTTACATGACACTAAACTACCTGGTTACTGCTGACCTACCCAGCCTTCTCTCCTCTTTCCCACGTTTACTCTCAGCACTAGCTATACCAGACTTGTCAGTGTCATGAACACACCACAAAGCCTTTGCACACAACAGGATTACCCTCTCTGGCTAATTCCCACTGGTTCTTCAGGTTTCAGTTCAAACACTACTTCCTCAAGAAAGTTTTTCCTGGCCTTTTTTGAGGTCCCATCACAGCCACAGCTTCTTTTGTAGCACTTCATTTGTAGTGTTTCATTTATTGTCTATCTTCTTTATTAGACTCTAACCTCCACAATGCAGGAAAGCTACCGTGTCAATGTGCAACACCCGGGAACTAGCAGATGTTATGGGCTTAGTGAATATTTGGATATAACTTTCCTATGCCTCCAGTCTTCTCTATTTTCCAGGCTAAACCTGTCAAATTCAGGCTGATGGGTTTTAAAATCTGACTATCTTGGTTGCCTTTCTCAAAGTGGTTCCAACCTCCAAGTGTAGTCTGTCACAGAATCTCTTCCTGCAGGTGTAGACTAAGCAGGTCAGATTGGAGTCGGGAACTCCTTCCAGACTCAGCTCTACCTAACAGGAGGTTTTGCCCCTGAGTCAGCAGTATGAAGTCAGGAGGTACCACAGTCTGTTGTGGGGGTGGGAAGTGGGGAGAAGGGACTGAGCAACTTTTCTGACTTACAAACTTCTCTTGGAAAGAAAAATGGACTCAGAAATGAACCAGTTTTCCTCTTTCTTCAAATGAGGAAATGTCAGTAATAGATCCATTATTCACTTCCATAAACAATATGCTCAGTTTAATTACGGAAGTGTGGTTTTTTTGTACTTTAAATACCACCTTGCAACTTTCCAATGTTCTTCCTTCACATTAGGTTCCCCTCTTTGATATCTTTCCAGTCAGAAGAAATTGGAGGGTAGGCTCCACCTATTCCCAGGTTTTATCAGCTAGACAAAACACTTCACCCCTAAGTTTTTATTTGTTACATGAGGGTAACTACCAATACAGAAGTTATGAAAATTCAGTAAGAAAATTTTACATAAGGTACTTTTTAAAAAGTGTAATTATCCTGAATTCTCATCGTACTTTCCACTTCGTTCTAGTCACTGCTTCACAAATTTTTCCATGCCTATGAATCATCTAGGTATTTTACTAAAATGCAGATTTGGGGCCAGAATTTCTGGAGTGGGGCCTGGCCTGAGAGCCAACATTTCTAACAAGGAGATGCCCATGCTGCTGCTCCACTATCACACACTTTAACAGTATTTAAGCTACCCTAGCCACACTGGCAGATGCCTCGACAAATTTACTTTGGTATTTTATTTTTATTTTCCAAAGTATCTCAAACAGCCTCTAAATATGGATGCACTTAAATATCTGGTTAATGACTAATTCCATCCTCTAGTATGTCCTTGGCAATGCAGGTCAGAAGTAGGCAACCTGGGATAAAGAAGAGAGGATAGATTTGGGATGGAACCTCTAGGAATACTGATCAAAAACTTTCTTCTCCACCATTCCCCGCCCTCTCTCTTTCACACGTGTTCATGAACATGGGGAAACACTGAAACAAGAGAATTCTGGGTAAGAGGATAGAATAAGTGTCTGGCACTCTCAACTTATTCCCATCATTTAGGGGGCATTCTTGAATTTAAAAAGGCTCTGAGGCCTGTATGGCTCAGTCAATTAAGCCTCCAACTCTTGATTTCAGCTCGGGTGGTGATCTCAGGATCATGAGATAAAGCCCTGCATGGGCTCTGTGCTCCATGAGGAATTTGTTTTTTCTGTTCCCTCTGTTCCTCCCCTGCTCTCTAATAAATATTTTAAAAGTAAAAATAAAAATAAATAAAAGAAAAGACTTTAAATACGAAGCCAATTCTTCCAGGTTTGTACCAGCATTGGGACAAATCCCAACGATGCATCAAGTAAAAATGATAGTATTAAAAGAATTAACTCTCTGACCTTCTGTACTATCACAGAACTGCACACGCTGCATTTGATATTAAACACTGTTTTTAAGAAAAATCAAACAAAGCAAGATGATCCAACTGGAACAGAAAGTAATCTTATGATGAACCATTTTGGCTTGTATTTGAAGCAAATTTTCTTTTTCTCTCTTTTTTTTTTTTAAGATTTTATTTATTTATTTGACGAGAGAAACACAGCGAGAGAGGGAACACAAGCAGGGGAAGTGAGAGAGGGAGAAGCAGGCTTCCCACCAAGCAGGGAGCCCCATGCGGGGCTTGATCCTGGGTCTCCGGGATCATGACTTGAGCCGAAGGCAGTTGCCCAACTGAGCCACCCAGGCGCCCCTTGAAGCAAATTTTCAATAGAGTTCTGAAAAATTAGGGTTTGGTTCCACTACAAATGGACTCACTTGGTCCTTTCAGGGGGTCGAAATTAGAAGTTGTTGAATGGATGTAGTTCAGTCTTAAGCAAATTAGCAATTTTCTCTTGTTCTGGGCTAAAAATCTCTAGTATAAGGAATTTTAAGAACAAAGCCACCAGATGTTTCTCCTACTCAGATCAGAGTTACTTTTCAAGAGGATATCCCATATCTCCTTATAGGTGAGGAAACTGAAGCCCACAGAAATTAGCTATAGGTCCCAAGGAGTCAGTAGTAAGTAGCCTTAGCCTCTAAGACGGTTTCTGCCACTTTTCCTTTCAAAAGATTCTTATTTGAGAACCCTCTGTTACCTCCTAGGATCTGAACCAAGAAACACTTGGGCATGGGAGAGAGGTGTGCTTTTAGACTTAGGGTAAGGAGGTAACAGAATGAAATTCCTTAAGAGCTGACAAAACAAAACAAAACAAAACAAAAAACCCCACAAGGTTTAGCGAAAAGGTCTTAAAGTCCTAACCACAGGCGTAAGAAAGGATGTTGGGAGCGTCTCAATCACTTCCATTGCTAGCTAATGAAAGTGACTGAGAACCTGGCAAGGAACAGAGAATAAAGCTTCTTCTTCTTCTTCTTTTTTTTAAAAGAATACACTGCTTTTCTTGTCATCAGACATACATGGCTCACAATCCACTGAAGCTCAACACATCCAAAGACCAAGCTCATCTTGGCTTTCCATCCTCTTTCCCAAATTCATTTCCTCCTTTTGCATTTCCTTCTCAATTGGATGCATCACTACTGAATCGTTTAGTTTTCCTCAAAATAGCCTTTTCACCCTCTAAGGCCTAACAATCCTCTTTAAACTTCTCAATTTCATCCCTTTCTTGTGCTGCAGCTGTCAGTATAAAGTCTCATCACACTTGCCTTACATACTTCAACAGTCTTAGTATCTGTTTCCAATCTCAGCCCCTCAAATCAGACTCAAGTGGTCTACAAATTAACACTATTACAATTAACATAATCATCTTACTTTGTTCAAAGCCTTCAAATGCTCTCAGCTGCCTGTAGACTCAAGTCCAAACTCCTTAGCATTCATGGCTGGTTCCTGCCCGACTATCTCTATAATAATCTCACCCACCTCAGTGCTCCCCTTTCACTGCAGCCTACCAAGTTATTTGTAGTTCCCTGGAAACACAACTGCATCCATCTATGCTCACCATGTTCTGCTTGGTATTCTCTTTCTACCCAGACAACTCCTGGACATCCTCTTTTGGGAGCTATCTTGACTCTCAGAGCTAATTCCTCAATTTCAGAATTTTCTTTGTATAAAAAATTTTACAACAGTAATTCAGAAAGAAGCTTGACCTAAATGGATGGTTTCGTTAATAAGAAACAAAAAACTACTGGGGCAAAATATAAGTGCACATTCCAGAAAATACAAGTGCAGTTTCAGTTTATGTTTGGCATGAAAACTCATTATGAGTAAACAAGAAATGGGTGAAAAATTGTAATTTATTGAAACTCAACTCAAAAAATATAAGATGCTGTAGTGTACAATATATTACACAAAGCACCCTCAGGTGCACATTCAAGTCAAGTAAGAACTCCATATCCCTTTCCCTAGCCCTCCCACCCTGGGATCTTAGTATTTGTTCCATATACAATCATGCACACTTAATTTGAAAAAGGAAGCCCCAATATATTTTGATGTATTAATTAGCACCAAACAAGAGTACAGTTCCATTTCTTTTTAATAAACAAATAAACAAAAAAAAACCCCAATCAATAAACCAACTGGAGAGCTAATGGACTCAGCCAATACTGCTGACATAGATATTATACATTCATGTAAATACACAGCCTATTCTACCCTAAACAATGGTGTGGCTGGTTCTCAGCCTTTGTTCAAGTTGGCAATTGTCCCCATGTTGCAGTGTTGGAGCCAGTCTGTTTCTAAAACAAAATTGCTATTTAGGAACTTCCTACACAAAGCTCATCTGTCTTTTTTGTTGGAAACAAGTCTAAAATTGGTGTGGAAAACTTAGATCTTTCAAGAACAACCACTGGCCGAAGATAATGAAGCTGTTTTAAGGCAAGCTCTCCACAGTCTGTTAATGCTTTGTCCAATACAACCCTCAGGTTTTCCAAGGAAGGAACTGTTGCTGTCTCAGCTACTATCAAAGGTGGGATTGCAGTCAGGTTCTCATGAATTGCAGAGTCATTGGAAGAATGAGGTATGTCAACTTCAGGGTCATTGTCATTCACCATATTACTTGCCATAACACTCCCTGTTAAGTCATTACTGGCTTGTGAAGAATTGCTTAATGTTAAGTGCTCCGAAGGCTCCCAGTCATCAAAATCATCTTCTTTCTCTTCACTTTCCTGAATAAATTTCAGAAATGAAGATTCAAATCCCATAGGTTTGTAAGTCTTCAAATCAAATGACCTGGGCTGTGGATGCTTCCTAAAATTCTCTTTTGGGACATGGGCTGAATTTTTTACAGTGTTTTCTTGCCCTGAACTTTGCTGCACAGTTTCAGAGTCTTTGATCCTTGATAAAGGCAGCTGGAAACTTGTGAAGTAAGTTCCACTTTCAGTTCCACTAGGATTGGGTATGGAATTTTCTATTTTACAAGGAGGAGGTTGAACTATATTACATTGTTCCAAAGAAGTGGTTTCTGAACTATGGTTACATTTCAAAGTTCCTCTGTAGAGCAGATTATCTGCATCAAACACTGGTTTGCTTTCTGTACATACTTTCTGACCTCCCTCCCTTTCACCTGGATGAAGGGAATCCGTGTTCTGGGCAGGCACACTACTGTCATCTGGGGAATGGCTGTGCTTTGTGTGTTCGGATTCACAGCTATTTTCTTCTTTCTTTATATAGGGCTCTGTTTCGGAAGGGGGCTCCTCCTTAATTTTGGTACCATACTTAACACAGACGACAAGATTTTCCATCTGTTGCTCTAAATAGGCACTACTCATCTGATGGGTGCGTTTATAATGCCTCACTATGCTGCTCTCCAACTTCACCACAGATAAGCATCCTTGAACCATGCAGGGATACTGTGTGTGCTCAGAATGCTCCACACACATATGAAGGGCTTCAGCCCTTGTTTTAAAACTAATTGGAGCCTTCTTTTCTTTGATTAAACTACATTTTTTAGCCTTAGCATTAAACGATCTCCTGGTAGTCTGATGTTCATGCCCTTGAGTGAGCGCCGTTGGACACACCTTTTCACTCCTTAGTAGTCTTTCATTTGCCACTTTCTGGCTTCTAAAGAGATCATCATAATAGTCCTTATGTCGGTAATATACATGTTGAGAATAATTACTGCGATGGGTGAAAATCTGGCCACAGCCATTAAGATCACAATGAATTTCATAATCTGAATGTATTTCTCCTTCAATATTATGCTGTTCCATCAAGTGGTGCTTCAATTTGCTGAATGTATAAAAAACAGCAGGGCACTGAGGCTGGTTACAGGAAAACCTTGCTGCAGATTCAGCTTCGGAAAGCACTTTAGGCTCTTCAATATGGTCTAGGTTATGAGAGTCACTACAGTGCTTAGCTAGAGCTTTGGAACACAGGAAGCGTTTGTTACATTCCTTGTATTTGCAAGCAAATATCTTTTTACATTTGACAAGTTCCCTTTTGGTTCTTGCTTTGTCTTTCTCTAAACATAATTGTTCTTTGTTGTACTGATGTACAGTTCTGTAATGACGAATCAAGCCTTTCAGATTGGTGAATGAGGAGTTGCAAGTTTTATGGATACAATGGAATGGTTTGTGGTATTTATTCAAAATATAGCAAAGATTTCCTTTAGCAACAGTTCTCCTGCTACCTCGTCCCTCTCGTCCTTCTTGTTCTTCTCTATGGCTACCTATTGGTGATGAAATATCAGAGGTTTTACTTTCTGTTTCTTCACAAGATGACTCCAAATCTGTTTCTGAACTGCATTCATCCTTTTTAGAGTGACAGTGTGGCTTCTCAGAGTTACTGCTGGGATCACCACCAAGTTCTGCAGAGCAATCACCTTTCAATCTGTCTACTGAGCATGGGCCTTCATGATCACATTTTTCATTATCTAACAGTTTGTGAGTTACTCTGTCACTGCCAATCTGATGTTTATTTTTATAATGAATCCTAAGGTGTGTTTTTCTTGTAAATGACCTTTGGCAAATATGACACTGGAATGGGGAATACCGATGTTGAAACATGGTTAACTGAAGGACTTTTTCTTTTGAATAATTGTGTTTTTTAAGATAATGCATTAACAAAGCTTCTCTGGTCACAAATTCATATTTACATCCTTGAAGCTCACAGAAAAAAGGCTTAGCTGCCAACTGTGCAAGGTACTGACTTGGCATATTCTCATCTTGATTCTGAAAGTTAAGGTCTGAGATAGTAGGTGAAACTGACTGAAGAGACTTAGCACCACTGGATGGGTACCCCTGCAATGACCCTGAGAAAGATCCATGTGTTATTGAGTTTTTCAAGCTTAAATGTTTCAAGCGTAACAAAAGTTCCAACATGGTATCCTCTGTACATGGCCTTTTAGAAGCACAAATGGATGCTTCTGAGGAATAACCTTGATATTCTCGTTTGCATTTAGTATGAATATTCTGATCTAGACCCTCATCTGGAGAGTCACTATTTGTATCTGAGCTGGGTTTAGGTTCTGCATCAAACTTTTCAGTTGTCTGATTATGTTCATTACCCAAACAGGGAAAGAGATCTTTTGTCTTTATCTTTTTGGGTTTGAAATGGTATGGATGAACCTTACGTAGATGCTTTTGCATCCCTCTTGCATTTTTGTATGTGGACCCACAGCCATCAAAACCACAGGTAAACTTAGTCCCATCAAAACAAACTGCCACACTGGAACATTTTTCCTTTAAACTGGAGGGCACGAAGACTTTCTCATGAGATAATAATATATCCTGCATGGTTTCAGAGTGATCCAGTGTATCAATTAACTCTTCATTCATGGAAGCTGAAGAGCTATGACTTAACTGATCACTAGAATTACTGTCACTGTTTTCTTTCAGATTTTCTGCAGTTTCTGTTTGAGAACTAGCAGATCCTGCACAGAAAAGAAGATCCTCAGGTAAATGTGATTTATCAGTTTGGTCAAGTAGATGGGGCTGATCAATACAATCTTGCTTTTCACCTGGTGCAGCCTCCTCAAGTTTCACCGATTTCTTCACATCTCCATTTGAACTTTCAACATTATGCATTGAGAGGTGATCCTGGTATTCAATTTTGGAATAATAGAACTTTTTACAGCCAACAAAGTTGCATGTGTAAGACGCATCCCTAAAGTGTTGTGCTTCATGGTGGTAAAGCTGTCCCAAGTCACTGAAAACAATATTACAGCCATTCAATTCACATTTATAACGCAGATCATCATGTTTTTGTTTATGATTAAGTAGTTCATTCACTGATCCAAACCTTGCATAGCAATCTATAGATACACACATATAAGGTTGAGGACCACAATGCACTTGTTCATGCTCCCGCAGGTGAAAAGCAGACATGAAATGTCGTCGACAATAAGTACACTTCTCTCTTCTGTTTTTCATATCCAAGTAGTGCTTGGCATTTTCATCATTATTTTGGTGTTCAGCTTTAAGATGCACACTTAAGTATTTAAATTGCTTAAATACGCGAGAACAGTCTGTGCCAGGACATGGGTACAAATCTCTGTCTTGCAGATGGCAATCTTCTAATTTGCTGAATGTGACATATTCATGAGACTCTCCTTTGGCTTGTTCATCTACGGACTGATTTTGCTCCAGGGTTGCAGAGGGGCTCTTGAGACAAATTCCCTTTTGAGGGCCTTTCAACAGTAATTTCTTTCTAGAGCGGTCCCTTCTGCTTGGTGGCATTTTAACATGTTCCATCACATGAGGAACAAATATTTCTTTTCTCTTGAATTTTTTAATACAAACCGGACAGGTATAAATTCCATCTTCCATATGCATCTTAGAATGATGAAGAATCCTGGCCTCTATACATTCCCGCTTACATAACAAACAGAAAAATTTATACTGAAGCCACCTCTGGTATCTTTCAGAAGAACCAATGGGCTTTTTGTCTCTTTTCTCCTTATGCTGATCTGTCAAATCTCTTCTTCTGTATTGTTTATCTTCTTTACCTTCCTCATAGTCACTGAGAAATGACTCTAAAACATCTGTGTCATTAATAGACATTTCATAGCCACTTAGATCATCATCAGAATCAGAGGCTTCTTGTCCTAGCAGTTGGTGGCAGTGTCGTTTTAGAGTTTTCCAGTCCCAAAATTCAGGATCAAAAGGCCAGTGGGCCTTTAAAGCTAGCAAGAGTTCACATCGTAGAGAATTTGGAACTGGTGCATTTTCCTCATCAAATTTTTGATCCGGTTGCAAATACAGCTCTTCCAACATATTAAATCCATCCAAACTGGGTTCAATTAAGAATTCTGTAAGCTGACAGGCTCGTCTCACTTCTAAATCTTCTGGTAGAAGACAAGCAATTGTTTTACAAACTGATGCCTTCATTTCTTCATCCTCACTTGATCTGAGTTGAAGAGCTCTGACACATAGTAAAATTGACACCCCAAGACCAGCATCTTGTGCCTATGAGAAAAGGGGGGGAGTTATTATTCTTTTTCATTATGGAAATATTACATAATTTCACTGGTAAGACATATATTTCTCAAAACTTTTAGAGTTCTTAAATTTATCTTTAATCTTTCTTCCTACAAGATACACTTAGATCCTTCTTGTCTCAACATGCGAAGGACTGGAATAGATGTTACAACCATGAACAGTAACAATGTATATTTATAGAATATTCAACTTTGTAAGATACTGCATACTAAAGCAATCTCTAACCCTCAAGGAGTACATGTCAAATGTATAAACAATAAAGGTACATGAACACAAAGGAATTCAGGATAAATAAGGTCCCTGAAGGATTCAAAGAAGAACTGCCTTAAGCTGGTTAGGAAGGAGATGGCTTAAATAAATGGATATAAGAGGAAATACCTGTATAAAAGTGAGTCTAGGATTGAATTCAATTGAAGAAACACGTGTCAGGAACAGCTGGGTATTTTAAAAATCTTAAGGCTAAAATAAATGATTCTTCCCATTTCCTCCCCTGCCTTTTTTTTTTTTTTTTTTTTTTAGAGAGGGGGAAGGGACAGATAATCTTAAACCAGTTCCATACCCAGCATGGAGCTCAATGTGGGGCTTGTCTCACAAACCCTGAGACCATAATCTGAGCTGAAATCAGAGATCAATGTTTAACTGACTGGGCCACCTAAGGGCTCCTTCTCATTTTCTCCTTAAAGAATTAGTACTTTAGTACTAATTAGCTATAGGCATACTGTATTTCAGCTTCCCATGGGAAAAACAACAGAAATTTTAAAATCTCTCTATAGCAACAGGTTCTCAGAAACTAATAAAAAATCAGGAAAAAGATCTGGTCATATGGGATAAAAGCCTAGTGCATACAAAATGACTTATGTGAGAGGCTGAAATGGAATGTGAAAATACTATGAGCAAAGACAAGGGGAATTATATGGCAGAGTGGCTTAAAATATAGTACTTAAGGGCATAAAAGTTTTTTTTTTTTTAAAGTAACCTCAAACACACAAAAAAGTATCTTCTATGCCCAAAAAGGGGCTCAAATTCACAACCTTGAGATCAAGACTTGTGTGCTCTACCAAGTGAGTCAGCCAGGTGCCTCCAAGAGCACAGAATTTTCAATCAGACTTTGACAGCATTTGAACCCCAGCCTCACTGCAGTGACAAGTTTTAAATTCCTAAGCTGTTGCTGCCTCATCTATAAAACGCTAACAGCAGTCGTAATATTAGATTTTCCTCCTAACATTATTATAATGAAGTAAGATAATATAATTACTACACTGCTAGCATACCGTAAGTATTCATTAGAATACCATGTAAAATAATTGAGGGTTAAGTTCTACTGTTCAAATTGGTAATCAATCTGTTAAGCAATTATTCTGTGTTGGGCACCATTCCAAATTCTAGGAACACAAAGAAACACTATTGTCAATTTACAGAACCCTTACTACATTCTAGGCACCACTCCAAATACTCATTTCAAACATTATCCTCATTTTATAGATGAAGAAACCAAGGCTCATCATGTTAATTGCCCAATGCCACCAGGTACTGAGCAGACGAGCAAAGGTTTAAACTTAAAGCAATCTTTGTGCATAACCTCAGTTCTTAATCACTTGATGGCCAACAAGAATCCCAAAGGTCATCTGACATGGCTATAATCTATGTGCCCTGGATAGAATACGCCATACCACTCTTGTTCAGCTACCTGGTTTAAAATCAATTTAGTCATGCCTTCAAAGTTCAGCTCCACATTCCGTATCCTAATTCACCACTCTTTTAACAAGTAACTTCTTGTTATTCTGTTCAGAATGTATAACAGTGTTTTTAGACTGTTTTTTTGAAACAGTAATTTCATAGTTTTTACCATTTCAACTAAATTTGTCTATTTAAGAATGGCCATTATTTTGCTCTTTATGTCAGCCTTCCAAAAAGTTGTTAAATAACAGTAATTTGTTGAGTTATTTTAAAACTTATCAGACCCTCCAAGTCCCCTGTGCTCTGATTTACAAATGATAATCTTCTATCACATTATGCAATCTATCAAAAGACCCATGGTCTAGTCCTGACTATGCTGCAAACTAGGTTTATGATCCTTACAGTCACACACCTCCAATTTTCAGCCTCTTCATTACTAAAGAGAAGAAATTAAATTAGACAAAGTCTTGTTTTGCAAATAGTAAGCACTGTATGTTCCACCAAAAAGGGCCGTATGGCCAAATAAACTGGATTCAAGATGATTCCTCTTCTTGTTACTTTCATTTCAGAATATAACCTCATCTACGATTCCATTCTGTCATACTATTTTTAAAGTCTTTACAACTCTAAGCACCTTTCTGTTTTCTTTTGTTTTTTAAAGCAGGCTCCATGCCTAGCATACAGCCCAATTCAGGGCCTGAACTCATGACCCTGGGATTAAGACCTGAGCTGAGCTCAAGAGTCGGATGCTCAACCAAGCCACCCAACTGCCCCACCTCAAAATACTTTTATGTGATGATCCGGTTTAAGCTATTTATAGAAAATGTTAGCCCAGAAAATAAAGAGGTACTATTATAAAGCCCTCTCCATTATACACTCACTGCAAGAGGCCTAAACTCCACATAAGCTTTTTTAGTATCATTAACCTGTTCCATCCTGAGGGCTATGTCACTGGTTACTAGCTGTCTTCTAATATCCTCTCCCCTCTTTTACTACAAAAACAGAACGCTTGACTTCTATGTGGTTACAAAATATCCTGAAATCATGAGTATATCTCACCTTCCTTGCAGCTACACATGTCCATGTGTGTGTGTACCGGCGGGAGTGAGGAAAAGGTGTATCATGGTGTGGTTTGTCCCTCTCTCCTCACCCCCTGCCACCTTGCTATCTAGAATGGAGACATGATACTTAGGATTGGAATAGTTAGGTCTTAGAATATGAGATGGAAACTATGCGTTGATGGCAGACAGACAAAAGAAACCTGGCTTTCTGGAATGTGGAGCCACTAAAAGCAACCTTGGCCTGTCTGCCTGTAGGATGGGGAGAAACTTCCATCTTCTGTAGACCACTACTATTATGGGATATCTACCATTCATTGCAGAGCTAGATCCTAACTGCGATAGGTTAAATCACCTCTTAAAACCTAGAGGTGAGGGGCGCCTGGGTGGCTCAGTTGGTTAAGCGACTGCCTTCGGCTCAGGTCATGATCCTGGAGACCCAGGATCGAGCCCCACATTGGGCTTCCTACTCGGTGGGAAGCCTGCTTCTCCCTTTCTCAGTCCCTCTGCTTGTGTTCCCTCTCTAGCTGTGTTTCTCTCCATCAAATAAAGAAAAATCTTTAAAAAAACACAACAACAACAACAACAACAACAAAACCTAGAGGTGAGTCTCTCAATTTGAAAGGAATTCTACACTCACTCCCTTTCCACCTATCAGTCCACATCTTTTCTACCACTCAGGCTAGTTATCATGCATGATTATAATGGAAAGTACCCTAAGACTAGGATTAAAGAGAAATGGGTTCTGATTATGCAAATGGGTAGCAAGTTCCTTAGTCTGTGTCAGAAATCCATTTTCCCTAGTCCTCTAGTAGCTTTCCCATTCTCTGTGGTTCCTCATGGTATGCAGAATTCTAAAATGACCCCAAGTAACCCTCACCTCTGAATGATCTCCTTAAGTTTATGTGGATCCTGTAAATATGGTACCCATTCCTATGATTATGTCATATGGCAAAAAGGACTGTGCGAGTGTAATGAAGGCACCAAGTGAGTTGATCTTTAAGACAGGTGCATTACTAAGAGGGGCCTGACCTAATCATTTAAGCCCTTTAAATCTAGGCCTGGAAGTCAGATTTAGAGAAGGTCAGATTCAAATCAGGAGAATTCCTTATACCTCTGCTGGCTTAAAATGCAGGTATGGGATGAGGGAGGCTTCTAGTAGCTGTAAACAATGTGGCTGACAGCCTGCTAGAAAATGAGGACTGTGGTCCTACAATGAAAAGGAACTCAATTCTGTCAGCAGTAAGAATGAATTTAGAAGCAGATTTTCCACAAAACTTCTAGATAAGAAAACACAATCTGGCCAACACCTTGATTTCACCTTTGTGATACTTTGAGCAGCAAACCTTGCCACACTGCGCTACACAGTATCATACAAAACTGTAGCTAACAACTGTGCGTTAAGTGTTAAGTTTGTGATAATTTCTTATGCAGCAATAAAAAACTAATACTTTCCTTAAAGATTACAAAACTTTTTAAAGGCAAGTTCTAAAATTAATTTTAAAAATATAATTACTTGCACATGTTGTTTCTGTGATAGGAAATACAAGTGCATTCAGTGATTAGAAATAATTACCACCTAACTTATCTATCTGACCATGAATTTACTTTTAATAAAATGTTTTACCTTTTCCTGTCTTCACTGGAGAAGACCAGACCAATATACTTCAAATAAAGTACAGGATATAGATATTTACATTAAAGGAGACAGGATGTATCAAAGATACAACGGTGCCTTGACTTTAGTATAAATAATCCTAAGATGTTGTCAAAGTAGTAACCCATAAAAAAAAAATCCCCATTAGCCATTACAGATATGGATATACTGAGAGCTCAGTCAAGAGCAGATACTAAAAATAACATAAAAATAATGCACAAGGTAAGATTCATCCTGAATTGCTAGGCTGGTAATCTATATCTATCTATCTATCTATCTATCTATCTATCTATCTATCTATCTATCCCTGAACTCAAAACATAAGGCTTTATATATGACACTTTCTTTTTCTTTTTTTCAAAGATTTTATTTAATTATTTGACAGAGAGAAACACAGCTAGAGAGGGAACATGAGCAAAGGGAGTGAGAGAGGGAGAAGCAGGCTTCCTGAGGAGCAGAAAGCCTGATGTGGGGCTCAATCCCAGGACTCTGGGATCATGACCTGAGCAGAAGGCAGACGCTTAACGACTAAGCCATCCAGGCGCCCCGGCAATTAATTTCATTTTAGGATATAAATATTTCCTATTGATTTGCACCAAAGTTTATAATTTGCAGAGTTGATTCTGGAACTGTTCTATTATTTTAAAACTTCGAAAATATATCACTCCATTCTTAAGGAAAATATTAAAAATACAAATATATTTTCACTTATAAAAATTATGTTATTATGCAAACAAACATGCCTGCATAAAAACCAGAAAATTGTTCCAGTAAAAGTAGATATAGGGTAGTTGAGGGGACAGCCCCAAAACATAATCTTTTTTCAATGGTCTGTCACTTCAGTCACTATTTTCCATTAAGAAAAGCTGTGGATTCCAGAAGGTCCATCTGCAGAAATGGCTAGATATCTCCAATTCCATGATCCATGACCCATAATTCCAATAAAGCCCATTATTTCTCATTTTCCCTCATCTAAGAAGAGTTGCCTGAGAAATTATCTCCCCACTCATTTCTTCATTTCAGGACAATCATGATAAAAAAGCAAAATTACTCACTTCAGTTTGTATAACTCTAATCAGGCAAAATAAATGCTGCTGTGTTTTAGCTATGACACCAAACTGACGACAGCGCTCCAAAAAAGTGTCTAAAGAAGGGTCAATTCTTCTTTGCAGTTTGCTCCAAAAGAGAGTCAATTCCCTATAAAAAGAAAGATTAAGGTAAAACATTTAAAGCAACTGATATTTGCTGTCCACTTCCCCGCCCCATTTTGGTGTTTTGTTTATTTGTAAAGATAAGTTAATAGCAAGCAAAAACTAAGGGGGAAAAAAGCTATCTATACTCCCTATTGTGTCTTCTCAAACTGGGAAAATTGTTGAAAATCCTCCCTGAAAATTCCACCACTTTATTGTTCTTTGCGGTGGGGAAAAGTAAAAACAACAAAGACTACTTCATGTTGACATTTTTTTTTTAAGTGGGCTGAGGGGCCTGAACTTAGAATCTTGAGATCAAGACCTGAGCTGAGACCAAGAGTCAGAAACTCAACTGACTGAGTCATCCAGGCGCCCCTTTACGTTGATTTTTTTTTTTTTTAATTTATTTATTTGACAGAGAGAAACACAGCAAGAGAGGGAACACAAGCAGGGGGAGTGAGAGAGGGAGAAGCAGGCTTCCCACCAAGCAGGGAGCCCGATGCGGGGCTCGATCCCGGGACTCCGGGACCATGACCTGAGCCAAAGGCAGTTACTTAACCAACTGAGTCACCTAGGCGCCCCTACGTTGACATTTTAAAACACTTAGATCCCACTGTGTTCCAGATTTTACCCCTTACACTAGTAATTATATTGACTGAATTAAACCTTATCCTAGTGGACAGGGATCATCAGACATCCCTACCCTGCTAACAAAATATACACAACTAATGCATATCCTAACAATACACTTTTCCGCACTAATCTCCTGCCCTTTCCCAGCTCTAAAATGTCACGATGCTACTTCGGCATGTATTTGGAGATGTTTAAATATTACTAATAGAATTAGTAAAATGCACGCTTGGAAATGGATAAAATACAAGAATTCTACAAATATTCATTATGGAAACAAAGAAAAGCTTGGAAAGAGTAAGTTAATTAAAAGCACTGAATGGGTTAAGAGAAAACTTTAGGAAAAGCACCAGAAATTCAAAAATGCCTAGGATAAAAATGCTAATATGAATGTGAAATATGAATGCAAGGTAAGTTACTTAATAAAACTAAAGAGAGAATATTATCACTTAAAAATTGACTTTTTTCTGAATACTCCAATATATACTGGGTAATATTTATTAAATAATTTTCATTAAAAATATTATTTTCACAAACCAGTTTTAGAACATTGATGTCTTACTGCTATTAAAAGACTATTCTAGGAAGTTGGGCACAAATACAAAGCTTATTAACAAATGAACGTATCTCTTTTTATAACAGAAAATAAACGTATTTAACAGAATTTATATGAAGAGGTAACTGGGGTTCTCATATGATAAAATTCTTACAAACATATAAAACTTGCCTCAAAGACTGAAATGACATACACCTTAAAAGATACATGATGAAAGCTTACAATATTTCATAATGGCAAATTTGAGTTATAAAGACTCCCTGGCTGAGCGAGAAGCCCACCATGGGGCTTGATCCCATGACTCAAAAAGACTTGTGAGCTAAAATCAAAAGTTGGAATGCTTAATCAACTGAGCCATTCAAGTGTCTGCTTTCAGCCCAGGTTATGATCTCAAGGTCCTGGGACTGAACCCAGCATCAGGCTCCCTGCTCAGAGGAGGGCCTGCTTCTCCCTCTGCACCCCACCCCATCCTTGCTTGTGTATGTGCTCTTTCTCCCTCTGTCTCAAATAACTTAAAAAAAAATATTTTATATATATATATATATGTATTTTAAAAATTTTATTTATTTATTTGACAGAGAGAAACACAGTGAGAGAGGGAACACAAGCAAGGGGAGTGAGAGAGGGAGAAGCAGGCTTCCTGCCGAGCAGGCAGCCTGACGTGGGGCTTGATCCCGGGTCTCCGGGATCATGACCTGAGCCGAAGGCAGTCGCTTAACCAACTGAGCAACCTAGGCGCCCCAATAAATAAATATTAAAAAAATAAAATAAAATAGGGCACCTGGGTGGCTCAGTTTGGCTCAGGTCATGATCTCAGGGTCCTGGGATCGAGGCCTACTTCGGGCTCTCTGCTCGGCGGGGAGCCTGCTTCCTCCTCTCTCTCTGCCTGCCTCTCTGCCTACTTGTAATCTCTCTCTGTCAAAAAAAATAAAATAAATCAGAATGTCTAGGGCTTGATTTATTCCAAATTAAATATTTCAAGCTATAGCTATCTTAAATCCAAAGAACCATGACCAAAAATGGTCATTTTTATCATGTATTTTGTTTTTATACATATTTACACAATTACAATTCAATAATTTAGAACTGCAATTACCCACCCAAACATATAAACTTGCCTGAATGAAAGAAATCAAAACAAACAGTATATTATTCCTGAAAATGTCATGATGCCATCCATTCAAATCTGCACACTGGAAAACTGAAACCACCAATAAATAGTAACTCAGCCTGCTGGATCATACATATAGCATGAGGAAGGACAGACACTTCTTCACTTACTCCAATTATATGATTTTAAAAATGGACAGACATTAAAGAAACACTGATAACAATTCCACTCTATGGATGCTTCTAATGTTCAGATAATTTAACCCAATGTCTCAAATTAGCCCCCTGCCTACCTCAAGTCAATAAATCATATACAAATTTATAAAAATTGGAAAGGAAATTTAGTTCTATTAATAGTGGGAAACATATTTTGGCAGAGATCTAGCTACCAAGTAAGAACTTTAAACTATAGTGTTATGGAACAGCAGGAAGCCCATGGAGTCCAGCGATCATGTCACAGTGACTGATATCCAGAATTTAGGCACTTTCGGAATGAGGCAAAGAAAACTTTGTGGCATTAAGGAGTGACCATCCCTAAAGGTGGCTCCTGCAAAAACAGCAGTTGATTGTCATGACTTTTTTTTTTTTACTTTTTATTTCCAACAAAATTGGGTTAAATAAAACATACATGGACATCTGGTCTTTGACAGGCACTGAGGGCAACATACATGTCAACCCCGGTATATCACAGTCTAGGCTGGAAGAAAACAGGAATGACATTACATTTGAAAAACACAAAATATATGACTTAAACTCAGTTTTGTTTTGTTTTAAGATTTTATTTATTTGTCAGAGAGAAACACAGCGAGAGAGGGAACACAAGCAGGGGGGAGTGAGAGAGGGAGAAGCAGGCTTCCTGCTGGACAAGGAACCCAATGTGAGGCTCGATCCCAGAACCCCGGGATCATGACCCCAAGCTGAAAGCAGACGCTTAATGACTGAGCCACCTAGGTGCCCCTTAAACTCAGTTCTTTTTGTTTTTTTTTTAAAGATTTTATTTATTTGACAGAGAGAAACACAGCCAGAGAGGGAACACAAGCAAGGGGAGTGAGAGAGGGAGAAGCAGGCTTCCTGCCGAGCAGGGAGCCCGATGTGGGGCTCGATCCCGGGTCTCCGGGATCATGACCTGAGCCGAAGGCAGTCGCCTAACCAACTGAGCCACCCAGGCGCCCCTAAACTCAGTTCTAAGAAAGCAAAGGTCACGGGCACCTGGGTGGCTCAGTTAGTTAAGAATCTGCCTTCAGCTTGATCATGATCACAGGGTCCTGGGATCAAGCCCTGCACTGGGCTCTCTGTTCAGCAGGGAGCCTGCTTTTCCCTCTCCCTCTGCCTGCTGCTCTGCCTACTTGTGAGGCCCCCTCCCTCTGTGTCAAATGAATAAATAAAAAAAAATCTAAAAAAAAAAAAGAAAGAAAGCAAAGGTCAACCTATCAAGTTCTTGCTGAAAGCTTTGTGTGAAGGTTTAAGGTTCACCTGTATAAACTTAATTTTCAAAGTTGCAGTAGTGAAAATAAAATAAGATAAAAACAGAGGGAAGCAAACCGTAAGAGACTCTTAACTACAGGGGAAAACTGAGGGTTGTTGGGTGTGGGGGACAGTAATGATGGGCATTAAGGAAGGCATTTGATGTGAGCAAGCACTGGGTGTTATATGCAACTGATGAATCACTAAATTCCACCCCTGAAACTAATAATATACTATATGTTAACTAACTTGTTTTTTTTTTAAGATTGTATTTATTTATTTGAGAGAGAGAGAGTGAGTGAGAGATAGCATGAGAGGGGAGAAGGTCAGAGGGAGAAGTAGACTTCCCGCAGAGCAGGGAGCCCGATGTGGGACTCGTTCCGGGACTCCAGGGTCATGACCTGAGCTGAAGGCAGCGGCTTAACCAACTGAGCCACTCACATGCCCCAACTAAGTTGAATTTAAATAAAACGAAAACAAAAAATAAAAGTAGCAGTAGTAATTACACATCTTTATGTACACTGTTCCATTAAAAAATGGTTATCTTTATTATTTTCGGGGCTACTCTAATATTACTACTGCAGACAGCCATAAGAAACTCATTCCGGGGGTGCCTGGGTGGCTCAGTTGGTTAATCGACTGCTTTCGGCTCAGGTCATGATCCTAGAGGCCCGGGATTGAGCCCCACATCGGGCTCCCTGCTCGGCGGGAAGCCTGCTTCTCCTGCTCTCAGTCCGTCTGCTTGTGTTCCCCCTCTGGCTGTGTTTCACTCTGTCAAATAAATAAATAAAATCTTAAAAAAAAAAAAGAAAAAAAAAAAGAAACTCATTCCGGGCGCCTGGGTGGCTCAGTGGGTTAAAGCCTCTGCCTTCAGCTCAGGTCAGGGTCCTGGGATCAATGCCCGCATCGGGCTCTGCTCGGCAGGGAGCCTGCCTCCTCTTCTCTCTCTGCCTGCCTCTCTGCCTACTTCTGATCTCTGTCAAATAAATAAATAAAATCTTTAAGAAAAGAAAAAAGAAAAGAAAAGAAAAGAAGAGAAAAGAAAAGAAAAGAAAAGAAAAGAAAAGAAAAGAAAAGAAACTCATTCCTACAGCACATCTTTGATTTTTGCAGAGCGTGAAAACTCATTTGGGGCCAGGGTTAATGAATAATGAATAAGCTAAGCTATATACCTTCTGAGATCAATAACAGGGTGACTGCTATAAAGCAATATATTTTTTATACCTCTGAAGAAATTTTTTTTAAAGATTTTATTTATTTATTTGAGAAAGGGAGTGAGTGAGAGCACAAGCAGGGGGGAGGGATAGAGGGAAAGGGAGAAGCAGGCTTACCACTGAGCAGGGAACCTGACATGCATGAGGCACGATCCCAGGGGATCATGACCTGCGTCGGAGGCAGGAAGGCAGGGAGATACACATACATGCATTTATTTATTTACAGATTTTATTTATTTGAGAGTGAGTGAGAGAGAAGTACAAGTGAGGAAAGGGGTAGAGGGAGAAGCAGGCTTCCCACTGAACAAGGAGCCCAATGTGGGGCTCAATCCCAGGACCGTGAGATCAGGACCAAGTCGAAGGGTGACGCTTAACTGACTGAACCACTCAGGCACCCCAGTATATGTTTTTATTCCCAGTATATGATTTTAAAAACAAGTGATTGCTTTTATGAGACTCCAAATTTGTCACAGTTTTACAAATATCTATTATAAAAAAATATTTAAAAAATTTTAAAAATATTTAAAATTTTTTAAAAAATTTCTTTTCTAGACAAATATTCCATATACCCACTATATTCAACAGAGGAAATTTCTAGCACAACAAAAGGATCTATCCTATTTGAACAGAATTCTTGAGTTTCATTTTCTTTAGTAAAATTCACTGTTTTATGTTATAGTTATTCTGATTCCAATTTCCAATATCCAATAGCAAAACAAATAAACAAAGACCTATGAAAACAACAGAAGGGTAAAAAAAATGTTTCCAAATTTGAAAATTTTAGATTCTATTTCCTTCTGAATTTCGTGGAAGATGTTTACTTTTAACAAAGTGTGAAGTGACTTAATATTTTCTTTCCTCTACTCATTATAGCCCCTCAGGAGGCCAATAAAAGGGAAATCCTTGTTAATTCCTTCCTGCTGCAGGGGAGCAGCATTAATCCTAGAGCCACTAACATCCTTGCAAGGGCTAATGTGACTGAGTGAAGAAAAGAAGGAAAGAAAAAGTTATCGGTCACTCTAAAAGGGAATTCTAACAGGAATATTAAAAGAACTATGTGACTATAGCTTTAAAATTACTTTGTAATCATGAAAAATCTCAAAAATCTCAAACAAAAATCTCACCTAAACACACACTTAAAGGAGCTAGAAAAAGAACAGAGCCAGTAGACAGAAGCAAACAAAAAAGATTAGAAATGAAATAAATGAAATAGAAACTAAAGAAAATAGAACATATCAGTGAAACCAGGAGCTGGTTCTTTTTTTTTTTTTTTCTTTTAAAGATTTTATTTATTTGACAGAGAGAGAGAGATCACAATTAGGCAGAGGCAGGCAGAGAGAGAGGAGGAGGCAGGCTCCCCACCAAGCAGAGAGCCCGACGCGGGCCTTGATCCCAGGACCCTGAGATCATGACCTGAGCTGAAGGCAGAGGCTTTAACCCACTGAGCCACCCAGGCACCCAGAAACTATATTTTATAAATTCCCAGAAACATATAACCTTCTAAACCCAAATCAGGAAGAAATAGAGAATGTAAACAGATAGTGGAACTGAATCAGTAATCAAAAAACTTTCAACAAACAAAAGTCCAAGACCAGGTAGTTTCATAGGTGAAATGTCAAACATTTAAAGAACTGCTAATACCTATTCTTCTCAAACTAGTCTAAAAATAGAAGAGGATGGAAAGATTACAAAATCCATTCTATGAGGCAGGCCAGTATTATCCCAACACCAAAACCAGGTAAAGACACTACACAAAAAGAAACATACAGGATGGTATCTCTAATGAATAAGGATGCGAATATCTTCAACAAAATATTAGCAACCAAATCTAACAATACATTAAAAAAAATTACCACGATCAGGTGGTATTTTCCAGGGATGCAAGGTGATTCAATATTCATAAATCAACACGCTATGTCACATTAATAAGAGGAAGGACAGAAACCATATAATCGTCTCAACAGAAGCAGAAAATGCATGTGACAAACACTCTCAATGAAGTGGGTTTAGCAAGAACATACCTCAACATAATAAAGACAATATATGAAAAACCTACTGCAAACATCATACTCAATGGTGAAAAACAGAGCTTTTCCTCTAAGATTAGGAAGAAGACAAGGATGTCCACTCTCACCACTTTTATTCAACACAGTACTGGGAGTTCTAGCCACAGCAATTAGACACAAGAGGAAATAAAAGGTATTCCTATCATTACAAATGGCATGATACTATGTACAGAAAACCCTAAAGACGCTACTGAAAAACTATCAGAATGATAAATGAATTCAGTAAAGTCACAGGATAGAAAATATACAGAAATCTGTTGCATTTTATACATTAATAAAGTAGTGGAACGAAAAATTAAGAAAACAATCCCATTTAAAAGTTGCACCAAAAGAATAAAATACCTAGGAATAAATTTAACCAAGGAAGTAAAAGACCTGTACTCTAAAAACTATAGAACACTGATCAAAGAAATTGAAGATGAAATAGACAAATGGAAAGATTCCACGCTTATGAGTTAGGAAAACCAATTATTATTAAAATGTCCATACTAGGGGCCCGTGGGTGACTTAGTCATTAAGCGTCTGCCTTTGGTTCATGTTATGTGCCTGGATTCTGGGGATGGAGCCTTGCATCAGACTCCCTGCCTGGTGGGAAGCCTACTTCTCCCTTTCTCACTCCCCTCTGCTTGTGTTCCCTCTCTCGCTGTACTTCTCTCTGTTGAATAAATAAACAAAATATTAAAAAAAAAATTGTCGGGTGCCTGGCTGGCTCAGTGGGTTAAAGCCTCTGCCTTCAGCTCAGGTCATGATCTCAGGGTCCTGGGATCAAGGCCCGCATCGGGCTCTCTGCTCAGCAGGGAGCCTGCTTCCTCCTCTCTCTCTGCCTGCCTCTCTGCCTACTTGTGATCTCTCTCTGTGTCAAATAAATAAAATATTAAAAAAAAAAAAATGTCCAGGGGCGCCTGGGTGGCTCAGTTGGTTGAGTGACTGCCTTCGGCTCAAGTCATGATCCCGG